>JASFAT010001690.1:0-61899 GCA_031353405.1 Baronia brevicornis
TTTATAATATTCCGAGTATGGGTGGTAGTCCACGTCATTTGTTTGTTATAGTTAGAGCCACCCAAGGCAGTTAGTTCTAGTGTGAGGCTATGTAAGTAAAGCGTTTTATTTTATTTATTTTTTTATTATTTTTTATATACAATACGAGCAAACGGAGGTCGAACTGTTCCAATGTATTTAACCCTTCTTTGCATAATGGTGGAAATTTCCATCATAACATTGAATGCCCTAAAATTATATAAAAAAACAAGTTCACTTTTTAATGTCAGTTGCATAAAAAAAACATAGTTTTCAAAAATAAGCAAGTGTCACTATCAATAAAACGAGCTTGAAGTTGTCATTCCGCTGTTTATTGTAATTGTTGCAATAAACGTATGATTTTGATTGCGTTTGTTTTATTATATTTGAGTTTCTATGAAAATGAGTGCAAGAAAGGCTTGCTTTAACATGTGTTTCTGTTATTTTTAGAGCAATTTCTGAAAAAGTTTAATTTAAAAAATACGACATGATAAAATTTCACATCACTATGCAGTTACTTTTCTCCTAATGTATGGGAAAAAATATTTTTACTCAATGTTATTCTAGAAACCCCTAGATGAGAAGGAAATCGAGGCTTATTTGATTCAGTTGGAATAGGGCTGGCTATCAGAAGATGGCCTTGATGACGAAGATTCTGATGATGAGATGCAAAACGCTGATGAACTAAGAAGATACCTAGAGGAAGAAAATGACGAAGATAATGAAGTTGAGGAAACTGTAGTTGCTGATATGGTAGATGAAATTCTTGATACTGATCCTCCTCCTTTTCAGGAGGAGGTAAATGATCAGCAATCTAATTATTTTCTCAGTTATTCCATCAACAAAAGAAAATTGATATGGAAAAAAAGAACATGGTATATGTTACGGACGAAACTACTTTCTTGGGTAATGCTGATTCTCCTGATGAGATAACTCAACTTCAAACCCCATACCAGTGTTTCACCTATTTTATTGCAAAGGATTTTGTCAATAGATTGGTGGAACAAACAAACCTATATATAATACAAGGTAACAAGTGTGGCATTGAAGGATAATAAAGTGGTAAAAATTATCCACCTATGCTGGGGCTTTACCTGTCACTAAGGTTTCCAGATATGACAAGGCAAAAAAGGAAAAAATTGGAATTTGCCATTGCCCATTTATTGTTCAAGAGTATAATAAACATATGGGAGGTGTAGACCTTATAGATAGTTTTTTGGGTAGAAACCATATAAAGTCAAAAAATTGTTTTGTTGCGAATTTTTTTCACTTACTGGATGCAGTAATAAATACAGGGGTAATTTATAGAAAAAATGTCAGGGAAAGGAACCACCATAAAAAAAAACTACTTACAATGAGCCAATTCAGAAATTAATTAGCCTTTGTTTTTTGCAAGAAACAAAACGAGGTCGTCCAAGCACCAGCACCTTTGAGAATGAACTGCAATCAAAAAGAAAAAAGGCTTCTCCAGCTCCTCCACCTCCAAAAGATATAAGAACAGATGGTGCTGAACATTGGCCAACAGTGGGTAGGTCACTTCGGTGCAAATATCCTAAATGTAAAGGGTATTCTACAATTTCTTGTTGTAAATGTGGAGTCAATTTGTGTCTAAATAAAAATAATAATTGTTTTGTTAATTATCATAAAGAATAAAAAATATCCAATGATATTCTCTTTTATTTCTATTTAGTACTAAAGTAATGATCTAACTTGGCACGATGATGGAAATTTCTATCATATTGTTTTTTGCTAAATTTATACTATAAATATATACTAAAATATTTTTAACCATTTTTCCTTTAATTTTGAACATGGATTATATTACCTTAATTTATTTCACCAATAAAGAAAAAATCATGCAAACAAAGGTTAAATTATCATTTACTATTTTAAGTATACATATATGCACCGTGTTAGTGCGCTATGATGAAGAAAATTATATATCGTAAGAATAACTGCTTTCTGAGCAATTTTTGTGAAGTCACGAAAATGCTATTAAATCAAACTGAAATCCTGAGGGAGACGAGACCAAATTCGTTTTCGTGACCGTCAGACCAGCAAGGATAGACACATATATTAATAATATAATATATAATAATTTAATTATTAATCTGATGTATCAATAATTGTCATGATATTATATCTGTAAACGTCAATTAAACTGTTAAGGTATTTTGGAAATACGTAGATGATATTCCATATTTACAATGTCATGCTTTATCAGTTTTTTTTTGTATCAGGTATCAAATTCTGGTGTACTTTTACTTTTATTAAATATTTAATTTGTGTTTTAATAGATTTTTTTTAATTGAAGCTTACCAATGATTAAAAATTTCACAATAAGGTTCCTTTCATATACTTTTGAAGTAATATCCTGAATATATAATTTTATTTAAAAATTTCAGGTGGATTGTCTTATGAGATCATCCCTTCCAGCAAAGGCAAAAAGAATCTCATACTCGTACAAGGCCACACTTTTTCGGTGCAAGGCGGAAATCCCTTCACCTACTACTGTTCTAGGAAGTCTAGAACAGGTTGTAGAGCGCGAGTGGGACTATACAAAGAAGTCATCGTTTCCCAAGATTTAAACCATAATCATGTACCTCCTCTATTACATAGGTCTGCAGATGGAACTATATTCAAAATAAATCAAGCCTGGAATTGAAATGATTCATGATTCTTTGAATTCAGTAATAAAAACAACAAAGAGAGAATGAAATTCACTGTATTTCAATTATATACACCGTTCATGATGTGAGTCGCACAAAAACTCGCGAAGTTAAACAAAAAATATAGATACACAAATGAGAATGAAAATCTGAAATAGTTTAACAGACGCTGAGCTTATGTGACTCGAAGCCAGTCGCGTTAAGAAAATAGCTTTAGTTACAAAGTCGAAAACAGACTGTCAGATCAAATTTATAATAAACTTGTTAACTTAACTAATACGTGAATACAAAAATCTATATCACCATTTCCAGGTCCGGTATGCATGAAAATATGCGGCGCAAGAATGGTATGCCTTCATGGGTATATAACTTCAGCCACCATACAGAAACTGTATAAGACTCGATGGTACTGCTCTTAACGCCATAGCGGAGGCTGTTCAACCATCATACGTGCCATAGAAAATATCACTATTATAAAATGAGTTTATAAAAATAACGACCCTAAATAATATACCCCATATTTAATACAGTAATAATTATAACGAACGTTGTTTCCGTTATATGTTTGGTTTATATTTTAACAGATACATTATATTGGTACCATGGTTTTTTGTTAATTATTGAATAACTTTTAGTATGTTTAGATAATGAGATTTATTAATAGTACTTGATATGAAAACGTCCTGATCTTTTAAATATTATAATATATTAGTCGGGAGCAAATGCGAGTGCAAACTAAAAGTAACATAATTTGCTATTTCTCAACATGTTGTGCGAGGTTTATTAAGTGTTTAACTCAGCTTTTGTTTTTTACATACTCTAACTCTACTAGCAAAGCTGAGCAAAAGAGTTAATATATCTCGCACATTATGGTAGCTGATTACATCTAACAGTTATGTGGATATTGGCATACAAAGGAATTTATCAACTAACAAATATAGACCCAGACTGCCATTCCTTTGCAAATATTCTGCCGTACATCAGGGCCGGCGCAAGGCGGGTTCAACGCGTTCCCCAGTTTTGAGAAGCCCCGCGGTCCACGAAAATTACAAATAATTTTTACAACATCCATAAAATTAAACTTCACTTCATTAAATACAAACTTCACTAAAACGCAAATTTCACTGGGCTATAACAAAATTATTTTAAGCCTGCTCTATACACACGCATTGATCGGCGGACCGCCTCGAATGTAACTTAATGCAGACTCTTCAGAAATATTAATACTACAGCCGAAAATTAGTAGTGTTTCAACGTTCAAGTGATATTACACTCACTACCTATACGATAGTTGACACACTGTTTGATTGTATTATTACTTAATATTCATCTCATAAAAATATATAATATGTAACAGGATATGTAAATAAATTCCTCGTTGTAAAATTTGTGTAGGAGATGAATGTCTATTCGGGCTACGCAAAATTTTTGAATTCGGCCCCGCAAAAGGTTACGCCGGCCCTGCCGTACATGCCATACAGCATTATGAGCAACAACGCTTAAACATTTTTTTTAAAGACTAGGAATGCTTTTAATATTACTAGAATTCTTATTAACCATTATTTTCCCTATCATTCCTACTAAAGTAAACATATTTGTTCGAAGAAATAGTTCACATTAGTAGTCCTATGGTATATTCTTAGGAACTCCTGACCACAAATCGTAAGCTCGATCTTTACTAACTGAACTATTGCTGTTTAAAAGAATCTTAATAAAATCGTTGCATTGTTAAAGGTAAATTAATTTGAATATTGAAATAATCCGCCATTATTTTATATAAAATTGTTGAAATATACATTTCTAGAAACATTGCTAACCAGTATCGCACTATGTCTGCTAATTCATTCGAGATGGTGTCATCCTTAGAAATAGGTTTTCTTAGTATCCGCACTCTCTTTCTTAAATAATAAAATAATAGAAATTGATATAATCCGTCGACTTTATTTGATATTGTTATTGTCCTAGGGTGGTTACACAAATGGGGGGATTAATGTTCTATTACATATCGTTAATCTTGAGTCTCACAGGTATTTCTGTTTGTTTACAGGAAGTCACAAGTTCAGTTCAAGTTGAGCAACAATTCGAAGAAGTACGAATACAAACAATAATTTAAAACATTGGGTTATTATTATTATATTGTATTCTAAAGGGATAATGTGAGTAAGCCACTTATGAACAAAAAACAAGTAAACTCTTATTATTCTGTCCGTATTTCACGTGAAATAGTATCTCCCTTATTTGGAAGTACACCTATATATATATATATATATGTATATATATATATATGTATATATATATATATATATATATATATATATATATATATATGTATATATATATATATATATATATATATATATATATATATATATATATATATATATATGTATATATATATGTATATATATATATATATATATATATAGGTTTGTTATGTTGTTTACTTAGGAATGTTTATGGTTATATCGTCATCAGCCGATCATCAAATTCTCGCTTGTTATCCTATAGCAGGACGCACCACGAGTAGGTGAGCAAACATATAATTAACACATTTTATAAATTATGATATTCCAAAAACTTCATTTATGTATAATATTACATACATTTATTTATTTATTATAAGATACAGATAGGCTTATCTATCAGATAACTTTAACTTACTAAAGTATAGCCGTAAACTTTTTGGTAAAGTAAAAGTAAGGAGATATGTAAAAAAATATTTAAAAAAAAAACATTTTCGTAATATGCACATATTTAAGTACATATACTGAAAATTACAAATCGATCAGAAATATATTTATGATGTTATGGACATACATATTTGTAAAGACATCTCGGAGCGTTAGAAAAAAGGTAAGACCTTACGCTGCGATCGCAGCTGCTTTTATTGAATTCGGAAAGATTAAGTAGCAATGTAATATTTTATACGAACGAGATAAATTCCGCTTTTTCTCATCAAGTGTTCATTATAGTACACGAGAAGAATGGAATTGCTTAATTAGTCTTGGAATCAACCCGGTAAATATACATAATAAGTGGGTAAAAAATTTCAAAGAGCCTTAGTCTTTAGACTAACTATAATAATAGACTAACACATAAAGTAAAGAGCATTTAAAACTTAAAACGCGTTTTTCTTAAAATCGTGTCCGTACTGAATAGGATTTATCGAAAACGACTTAACCCATCAGTGTCACATGTTTACGCCAGTTTTGTTGTATATTTTTAAAATAGATCAATAGATTTATTCTTCAGCTAAATGAAAAATCATTTTATTTTGCAAAACTGCCAAATGGATATCTTGCATTGACTAAACTGACTCCTTTTGGGTTTTTTAGATGATCCGATCTAAGAATATCTTTTTTCGGGGAACTTTCCAGAGATTATCTACAGAAACTTTAAAAGTACAACAATACAATACAATACAATTAAAAATATAATACAAAAATACAACAATTACAATTGTATAAAAATCCATAGGAAACACATGAGTGTGTTCTTTGAATTTTAGCAATTATTTTTTATTATTTTTTTATTTTTCTATATATTCACGCCTATCCCCCGCAAAGGTTGGCAGAGACCACAGAGCTCCATTCATCGCAGCGAAACGGCTCTTCATTGGTCGCTTCTCGCCCTCGTGAGAATCAGGACGTGATGGGTGGCGAACCACGTCGCTGTCATTTTTCAACAAATTAGGTATATTAATTCGTGGTAGTGAACCCCACGAGCCGGAAGGGAAGATGGAGGTCAGCCCCAGCAGAGCCCTGCATACTGAGGTAAGGCACCATAGTACCCGGGGGAGCCTGATGCCGGGACGGTCGGCACGCTTGCGACTAAGCTCGCCCTTAGCCACGCATCCTTTAGCACGGCAGACCGTGGATTGGCAGAGAGGAAGGGAAAGGATAGAGAAGAAAGGAAACGGCAGGAACGGAAATGCGGAAGGGGTTACCAGACTCGGAATAAATATTTATAAATTCATATATATATTTATTCGGATGCGGGAATCGAACCCACGACTATTGACTCCGTGGGCGGAGGGCCCCGCTACTGAGCCAATCGGTCGTCGCGATTATTTTTTTACTAATAATATTATACTTTTGTGAATTTAAAGACAATGTTACGTTTTTTATTTTCTCAGATATTATATTCACCACTTCGTCCCGGGGAGCTCACCTCATTTTCATTGATGGATATAAATTTCGCCAACATCGAAAAGTCGGTGAGAAGATACGTTGGAAATGTGGAACGCACAGTAACTGTGGTGCTGTGATATTCACTTTTGGTCTACATGAGATTACCAAATGCAAGAACGACCATAATCATTCGCCAACGATTTAAGATTGTATATTTGTTTGCACTATTTTGTTTTGCTTTTTTAACACTTCCAATGATTATATACAAAGTTGTCATGTTTTTATTTCCTTCTGTTCTCTTATTCTAGTTCTCTCATTATTACGTTAAGCATTTTATATTATTTTTTCAATTTGTGTTCTATTCACAAATTGTAGAACGAGAGGGCACGTTACGTCTTAAACTTTCGACGTGCGCCACTCATACTCTAAAGAAATAATTTTGTTCTACCATTTCATATTGTATACATCTGGATTAGTATTGTTTTATTTCGTTCATTGCGGTATCAGTCAAAGTTATTGTAGAAAATACATCTTAAGATAATCTCTTTTAATATAATAACAAACCTAGTAAGTAAATCCTTTAGTTATTAACCATGTCACCTTAATACATTCACTGCATTACGGGAAGTATTCGGTTGTATTTGAGTTTTCGACTGCACGGCAGCTAGATATTCTTGTTTTACGCTCGGTGCGCGGGTACGTAACAACAAGGATAACTAGCTGCCGCACAGTCAAAACTTAAATACGACCAAGTATTTCTCGTACCGTAGTTATGTATGCATGCACGGCTACACAGCAAAGAGAAATAACGAGCCGCATGCCCATCGGTATCGAGCTGTTTGTTTTACGGCGAGTTCAGTTTATTTTACATAATTTGTCACAACACACAAAACTTTCATTTAAATCTAAATATTTAATTTACCGGCTATATGGCTTATCTTTAATGCCAATTTTTAAGATTTTACCTTGTAAATTATTGCATATGCAATATTTGTAATACATATTTTTTTTGCAGAAGCCATTATCACAACATCATCCAGAGGCGCTCGGATTATTTTCCTGTGTGGTTACAAATTCCGCAAGCACAGCATGTTTGGAAAAAATACTCGTTGGCGTTGTGGGACCCACAGCTGGCAAGGTTGTCACGCGACTCTCTCCACCAATGAAAATAATGAAATTATACGTTGCAAAAATGAACATGACCATCCACCACCACTTCCTTTTAACTGGGGTTCTTAATCTATACATATGCTGAAGAACAAATGGAATTCATGTCTCTGTTAAATATATTAAATACTTACTATAAAAATAATCACTGTTTTTTTCAGAATTTTCCAATGATTACAAGTCTTAAAATATAATATAAAATTATAGACAGTAAGTATTCCAATTTTGTTATTTGGATTCAATTGAATGTTTGAACCTGAACCGTTCAAAGTAAATTAATATTATATATAAATTGAATGTGGAAAAAATATTAAAGATGTAAATGATCAAATACGAAACATTTGAATTCAAATGATGAACTGGTTTTTAACCAGTTAAATATTCGAGGCCATAAGTTGTTAAGTCCACTTTTTCATAAATATATTTGTAAAGTACAAAATCGCTAAACTTATATAGAAATAAAAAAACCTGTTCATTAATACAAAAATATTGTTTAATAATCTTTTTATTCAATAATGGAAGGCCCCATCGAGCTTGAAATATCTTGACTCGCCTATATTTGGTTCTTTTAAACTGTCTAATAAAGTGTCATAACTACAATAAGATCAAGTAACATGAAATGGTAAAATTCTTAATAAACAAATATGTTTTAACTACTTTGATTCCCCCTAGCACGTACAACAAAGCATTACATTATTTGTATCATAAGGCTTTCATATATGTATGTACAATATATATCTTTATTAAAAAAATTGTAAATGCATCGGAAAAATCTTTTATGATTTCAACAGTCGTCATAAAATGAATGGTTTCCTTTGCAGTTCGTCCTACGTTTTTCACATCAGACATCGGCGCTAGGATTATGAAACTTCGTGGTTACTGCTATTCTCGCCACTCTGTATGTTCGTCGAGAGTAAAGTGGTTGTGTATCGAGAACCGAAACAACGAATGTAATGCCATTGTTGTTACAATTGGCTACACATTAGTCGATCGACAAAACAAACACACGCACCCGCCCAATACAACTGTGTAACAACTTTCAAATTATGTATTTCCTAATTCTATTGCATGCCATTTGTCTTGTTCCTGATACTAATAATTAGACATATTCCTTACATTGTAAATAATTTAACGGTAAAATAAACACTACTAAGAGAGTGTACTTTAATTTTCCCCGCAACTTAATTATAAACACTACACATAAACTAACCAAATATAATTACACTGTTTCATTTCCGCTAATTGTTAAATTTCACTTAATTTCAGGCGGCAGGCACTTTAAAGATTCTGTAAAATTAAAAAAAAATTACTTTACTTATATCAAATATTAGACAATATAAATCAGAATAAAAACAATTTAAGAAAAAATAATAATAACGAATATTCTGAAATAGTTTTTCAAAAACAAAACTTAAATTTACGTGAAGAGTAAAATTAGTAAAATATTCACGGTGTGCAGTTGATAAACATTGTAATAAGAAATAAAATGAAAGCGCGCGACTGTGAAAGTCAGGCATTTTCGTGATAGAAAAATAAAATTTATTATGCAAGGGCTATAAATGCTATTTAAAGATTCGAATTCACGCAAAAGCAAGTTGGACGTACTCTAAATATAGCCACAGGGGTTGTAAAGCAACTATAGTCACGATCCTTAATATAATTGTCATTACGAGCAACAATTATAATCAACAATAATATTGAAGCCTTTTTTTGTGAAAATTGCGCTCAAAGCGGAAGTTGTTGCTCAATAGCACCAAGTTAGCCACTGTAAGTGGTTTTATGTATCATAATTTGAACTGATATAAATATATATTATTTTATTTCTTGTTTATTTACCGTACTCGAGCTAATTTTTGTATAATTTTGCGTTCAACCTAAGACTACTTTTCGTCATTTGGGCTAATATTTACACTGGAGTTATAAAATGTTAAACCTTTTAATATATGAATAATATTAAAAATGTTTATAATTAAAATAATAATATTTATGGAGGAGAGCTAGCAGTCACTAAATGCCTCTAACCGAAAATTGGGATATGCCGTACGCCTTGAGGAAGGCTTTTATATGCAGCAATGGACTGATGAAGACTGATGATGTTCATCATCATCATCATAAATATAATAGTGTATTGGAAAATAAATCCAACCTTTAAATTAGGTAATTTTCACAAAAGTGTTATATGATTTTATGACATGTATTAGTAATAAATCTTTGACTCCTATATTGATACTGATTTTTCTTTATTTATATATCTAAAATATCATACATTTTTATTTTATTTTTAATTATTATAAGAATAAAATAAAAACGTATAATATTTTATTCTGTTTAATTCATTTATAACTTAATCTCTAACTGTAACTCTTTGTTTCGCAATTTATGTTCGAATTTTATTAATTACACATTTATTTTAATTGTACACTTATTTTAATTCTAGGTCCCGTTTTAGTGCGAACGAGTAAGGGCCATGAAATTTTATTCTACAATGGCAACAAATTCAGTTTAGCCCAACGTCTTCATGGAAAAAAACGATGGAGATGTTCTAAACAAAGCTACAGAGGATGCAAAGCATACATTGTTACTAAGGACGAAGCAATAGTCAAATTGAGAACCGAACACAATCACGAAGCATCCTTTTCATATACAGACAACGACGTTATTCCAATTCATTTTAATTCTTCATCTATTCTTCCAAACTAGTAGCCGCCAACAATGCGTCATATTATTCACAGCTAGCTGCAAATGACTAGTATACGAATTTGAAGTAGACGGATTTTACATTACGACAGTAAATTTAAGCAATTTATCAGTATATTCATGTATAGGTATAATACCCAAATAAAATATGTGGATGATATAGCGCTACTGAGTCCATTAGTAAGAGTCCTCAAAAAGTTGTTCGATTTATATGAAAACTATACCAATAAGCTTGGATGATTGTATAACTCTGTCAAAAGTCAGGTGCTGGTTTACAAAGCGACAGATGGGTAACGTTTTCCTTACACTTAAATGGATCAAGGACGATGATGATACTGAAAAGAAATCAAGGACGTTGTCAGTTACGTATAATGTTCACAGGGGCAATTGTCAATTAGGTAGCCCGCATGTTCGCATACGTAAACATAAATTAAAATAACACTTTTTCAAGAATATTATGGGTGTTCTTTGCGCCTTACATTGCCCTGCGTGTTCATTACAGCGCTGTTCTTAGTATGCTGATATAAATACCTTTTAATGCGTTCTATATATAGCAAACAATGACAATTATTGTCCCAATTTAATAATTACATATAATTGGAAAAATGTTTATATAATCTTATTAATAATTAAAATAAGTCAATTTTCGTATGAATTTTAATAAAGGGTTAATAACATCAATTATTATTTGAGAACTCTTCTCTTGAATTGAAAGCATCACTCAAAGTTATATTATTGTTCAAGGTACATAGTGAAGTATAATATGTTGATAAATGAAGTGTTAGGGTTACTGGTCGGCTTGAAGACTCTATTGAATTAAATTCCAAATTTAGAACATTAACTTCGATTATTCATGTACTTAAGTCTGACTACAATTTGGCAATGTTAAAATATTGTGATTTTTTAAGTAGTAGTTCCATCCAGTTTTTAATAGTAGTGCAGTGTTTAATACTTTGTTAGCTTTTGTTGCACGAATTTTAGAATTACATCAGTCTCTTTGTAGGAATCCGTACATTCTAATAAAAGTGATACCATCACGTAAATATTAATTTCGATTTTTGTTGTAAACCATATTTATATGTATATTTTAACCTAAAAACTTATTTAAAACATACTTATTGTTCATGAATTTCTCGACATGATCGGCGACTGGGTGAAAAAATATCACTATATGATTGTAAATCTAAACATTAAAGTGTAATAATAGTAGTATTAAAATAAATACTTAAGATTGTACTTTATTTCGATTGTTCATTGAAACGCGTGGCTATCACTATCAGTTGATGGGTAATTAAAAACTCTATAAAACCAGTTATTTTATTCTGTACTTTAATGAACCTATACCTATAACACTGTTTCGAACAACTGCCACGAAACCAACATATGCAACGTGCTTGAAGTGATAATGTAGACAGTTGACTAATATTAAGTGTTCTTGACACTTAATACAATTAAAGTATCCGCGTGTGTGTCGAAATAACTTAACACATTAGGACTCTCAGTGAAAGGCCGGAGGACATTATAGATAATGATATAGATGCTCCTTACCTGGCCTTTGTTTAAAATTCACTCTGATAGAGTTACGCTCGTTGTGCCCTTCCAAGTCTTACATCACACTTCGTGCTCCTTTTCTAATTCACGAGTCGCGATTCGCAGGCTACTGCTTATGTTTGTTAATAATATTATTTTAATGAACACGTCATTACATAACATAAGGGTCATATTTATTGTGACGTGATATTTATAGAAGGGGTTCGCGGAAAGTGTGACGCAGCGTGAAGAAGGGAAGGAAGGGGGTTTAAAAAGGCAAAATTTAGTGTGACGTTTTTTATAAACAGCTCCTTAGGGTTATTATTTCGTATAAAATAAAAGTTTTAATAGTATAAAATAAAACTTTTTAGTAACAAGAAATCTTTTTATTTGGTTGCAAATTTTTTAAAACATTATTTTCCTATAACATTATAATTATTGTCTAATTAACCAAATATTAAGTGAAGTGCAATTTAAAATTATCTATATAAAACTATATAATTATCTATATAAAGTGAAGTGCAATTTAAAAATTTACAAAATAAGTAAAGTTCAAGATTATAAAAATACCGTTGTACAATTTGTTTTTGATCTTTCATGCATATGATGAATTATAAAATATACATTATTATAGTCTCGTAGATAAGAATCTCTGGTATAATAATCATGAGCTAACTCGTTAGCCTACAGCCACTGCTGGATATAGAATTGTCCCAAGTAGTGATAATTAAGCCAGTCTCTACGCTAAGCATTCGCATTGGTGATCGAAGAGCTAAATTTCTCGTATCAGTGACGCTCTTAAAGGCCACTAACTCATGCCTATGATGATTATTCCACCATCAGCCCGTCGTTTTGCTTGTTGTATAGTAGGATACAATGCGTGTAATTCAGATTAACGATAAAGGTGATGATAACATGTGATCGCACTCCTTACGAAGTGGCCGTTGATGCAACAAAACAAAATGGTGAGTGCATTGCCTTCAGACGCAAATGAGTCAATATTATTAATTTGAAGTTACTTAAGTTAACAAAATTAAAAACGCATTTATTTTTATAAAAGGAAGAGTATTCAAACAAACATTTTCCAATACGATGCAAGAATTACTGAGAAATGAATTGTATAAGGCCACTGAAAAAGCTATGAAAATTTTATTTTATTCTGTGTCTACATACTTTATATCCTTCGATTGTCTTGAAATGGAAATTTTGCACGATAATTTTTGAGATGAATATTTTAATAGTTAAGAAACGTTTTCATCTCAATTCATTAATGTATTTAGAGAGGATATAAATAATGCAATCCGTGGATATAGCAAAGTATTCTATAAATTCTTCGAGGAAAATTCGTATTCTGGCAGTTGCATTTATATCATAAGGTTCCATATTGTTTACTTTATAAGGTTTTTATACTGTGTGTAACTTTTGAACTAGCAAAGCTCCAGTGTCCTACTCCGAGGTGTTGGATTCTGGGTATTAATTAGATTTACTTCTGTAATATTTCTCCGTTTTATTATTATTAACAGTATTTTTATAAATATTTGACGTTATTAAATTTTTAGTTTAATCATTTCACGCATCCTTATCACATAAAATGGAATGTTTATATCATAAGAGGTTCCAACATATTTTTTTAAATAAATCAATAATTATATATATATATATATATATATATATATATATATATATATATATATATATATATATATATATATATATATATATATATATATATATATATATATATATATATATATATATAACATAATTATCTTAAATACTGAAAATTAATTTATTTGTCATTATATGTAAAAATGCTTCGCTATTGATTAATAATTGAGTACAAGTCGATTAGTCAATACAAAAAAAAATAACAAATACAACACACTAAGAAATTATACGATACAGGTAAAAACTTCAAAAAATTATAAATATCGATTTGCAATTGAATTCAATCTTTTTATAGGCCAAATACACATGTGCAACAGATGAAAATAGGGCTACCCCAATTTTGGAGAAATAGATATAAACCTACAACAAACCGCCAATTCTATTTAAAGCCAATCCGCCTTAGACAATTCTAAGGCGGAGCAAGAAATAGCTATAGGCCATACATATATTTATCCGGATGAGGCAATCGAACCCGCGTCGCGAGTCCTTGACTCCGAAACGGTAGCTTCGCCATTGGGCCCATTAGTCGAATAATAAAACATAAATATTACAATTTAAAAAAAATCTTTACTGTTAATGATTCATTTAAACATTCATTACATTCAAACTATGTCAAGAAAAGTGTAAACATGTAAAAAATGTAAACTTTAATTTTGCCTCTATATTATAAAGCTTACTATTACTTTTTGGACGTTTTATTTTTGCATAATATCATTGGTGCTACTCTAAAACTAGAAACCCTTAGACTAACGATTTATTATTACGTCTTTGATTACTGTTGAAATCAATAAAAAGGTGAAATTTAATACAATCCATGTTAAACAATTAAATTGACTATCATAAACAATGGATATGACAATTTTATTTTTTATGCCTATTTTTATATTATTTTATATCCAACTAAAAGATAAACAAAACTAATTTATAGATATAGGAAACACTTGTACTGTTCAGTATTATGAGCATTTTTTTACAAAGTAAAGTTAATATTCTATAACAAATAAGACTTCCCAACCTTGACTAATGAATATAATAGCTCGAATCACTCTTGTTATTTATATTCTAATCCTTTATCTACCTGACACAATAAATGATAATGTATTCATTTATTATATGTTCTACGTTGGTGGTACATTCTGATGAGTAAACCATATTTGTAAAACAGTACAATTTTTAACTTAATTTGTATATAAAAATGAACTTTAATTTTGAAACTTCATATTCACTTTGTTGCCGACGGTAAAATATATTAAAAATAAAGTTGCAAAAACAAGAAAATGTATTAATAGAGTTCATTAAACACATACATGTACTTATGTTAACTTCGATACCATAATTATCAAGTTTTATTTAATAATTTTTGGTCGTGTCATTTATACACTTTTAACATTCAACTTAAGGGAAATAGGCCGAAACGCAAGAAAAATCTTACTTTACTTTCTTCCATCCCTCATGGTCATGCACATTATAAATCCTGATGATAGCGTCATTTAACGTTGTCAGCTTCGCTTTACAACCTTTATCACATTTGTTGCACACCCAATGTATCTCCTGTTTCTGGTTCATATGTCGCGACCGTTTCTTAAATCTATATTCCCCGAGGAGTATTATTGCATTGCCTTGACGGGACCAAGTGTACTGTGGTATCAAACCTGTTGAGAACACCTTTAACTTTATTATAAATATTATTATAACATATTAATATTAGAGGTTAAGATGTACGTCGTTATCATCAATAACTTATGATTTACCAGCATGAAAGCCGCGCTGGGCAAGCGGATTGACGCCTACAAATCCAGGCATCTCGGAACAGTAACACAGTTTTCAATCACCAACATGTAAAATTAGTAATAATCAATCTCCTACTGTGACTTCTCCATTTTATTCCTTTCTTTTCATAACCGCACCGATTAATCTCCTTCGTGTATTATCCATTCTACGTGACATTGGCGATATCAACCGTGCTATTTTGGCACTATTGAAAATTTCAAATAAATATGATTGTTTTAGAAAAATGTAATTTAAACTAGCAAAAACGTTTTTCTTTCTTAAATATCGGGGTGTCAAGTTCAAAGACACGATTTTATTTTGTATTTTCGTAATATAACAATACTATCAAATTTGTGTAAATTGGTCTTTAATGTGCTGTAATAATAATTGTTATTCAATATTTACTTTGTAAAGTGTCATATTTATTATAGTCAATAATACAAAATTTGTAGTAAGGGTGTTGTGATAACCCTAAAACGGTATTCTTTTCGGAATTTGGCTAAGGTATAGAAGTTGCTAGCCATCCATATTTGAAATAATAAATTTGAAAATAATGGTGTCTGAATTATTTTCAAAGAAAATTGAATGGATAAACTAATTAAATAAAACAAATTTTTCGTTTCCATAGCTTTCGGTATGATGAACATATTTTACTATAGACTAAGTTTATATACATCAATTTTACATTTTTACATCTTATGTTATATAAAAGCAATTAACCAAATTCGTTCTTAAGATACCATTAATTCGATTTTAGAAAAATATTTAAAAATAGTGTATTTTTTTTTTACAAAATATAAAAGCGAACATAATAATACAAAGTTTTTTTATATTTCTTTTAGATTATGTAAATAAGTTATATTAAAATAGTGCTTGCAAATTTACCTTCAACTTGATAAAAATAACTTCTTTAAGCATTTCTTTTACTGAATTAAACATATATATATATATATATATATATATATATATATATATATATATATATATATACATATATAAACTTTATCTAAGATAATTCAATGTACGACTACATGGCAATGGCGCATCTGTCGAATGTTAATGTCGGAATGTATAAATATATAATTATTATAGTTATTTTATATTTATATTTTATTATTACCATTGTTTTATATAATAAGTCCAAACATAAACAACAAAAAATGCAAATTGAGAATACTTCTCTTTTTGCATATTTTTGATTTCTCTATTATCTTATATTTTTCCATATTATAGATACAGTACAATATTAGAATTTAAATTATGGTAATGCTTGATTTATAAATTTATTGTTTATTCTTACTGTCATACATGTCTTGTTAATACAGAAATTAATGATAATTACGATACAGGGGTATTCAAGAAACAAGCGTATGGATTCATAACAGGCCGGCAGTTCATTTAGAGTGCTGTGTATATTCAGAATATCACCACCAGATGACCCCCGTGCTAGTTTGTCTTCTTTCCTATACTTATATCAATAGATAATAGAAAGTCGACTGTTTAAATGTGACATCGACGATAACGTGTTTCATATTTTCAATCGTAAATCATGACATGCATGTATGTACTTTAAGACATACAGATCATACTTAGTACTATTTTTCATAATAACGAAGACATTTAACTTTTAAAACAATTTTATCACTGTTTGTATTTTTTTAAGATACGCAGAAAAACAGTCTACATTTTTTACAGCCCATTTATTTCCCACTGTTGAGCAAGGAGCCTCCCGATTTTTAGAGTAATATAAATTAACTCAGTACGCATTACATTTGAGTAATCGCGGTAGGAAAACACAATTGTAAAACAATTGATTAGATTGAATTCAGGTATTTGTTGGTATTTTTAAGTTGCGTGTTTTTTTGTAGGTTTTTCATTAATAAACCGTAGCTACGCATTAATACATTACGGTTTATTTGAAATATTTATTAAGATAGACTTCAGTAACGATTTAGTTAATTTCATGAAACCAAATATTTATTTAGTTCATAATATTTATTACATTCAAGTAATATTTGAGGAAACCAACATAGAGAATGTTTTAAAAATATTGTATTTGAAAACTTAATATATTTTTTCACTGCTAATTGAGGTTGCAGATTTTAAGAATATTTAACATACGAGAGCATAAATTTGTGGACACAGCTCGGTGACTTTAACTTTTATGTGAATTTAAATTACAATGTACGAAAAAAATATGATGATAGGCTTAAGAATGAATGGAGTACTCATCAAATGCCTCTTATATGCTGACGATCAGGTGCTGCTAGCTTCGTCGGAAAAAGAGTTGCAGGAGATGATGAACATAATGCATGGAGCGTTAGAAAGGAAAGGAATGAAGATGAATGTTAGCAAGACGAAAGTGATGGTTTTTGAAAGGGAGGACACTTCGACGCAGTGTGAGGTGCTGATTGCAGGAGAAAAAGTTGAGCAAGTGAATGAGTTTATATATTTGGGGTCACTGTTTACAAGAGATGGAAAATGTGAAGGAGACATTGAAAGACGAGTGAAAGTTGGTAATCAGGTTAACGGAGCCCTGCACTCCTTTATGAAAAGTCAGAATGTGTCAAAAACGGCCCGACTGGTGGTTCATCAGGGGGTGCTTGTTCCGACGCTTATATACGGTAGTGAAAGTTGGGTTTGGCAGAAGAAGCATGAAAGCAGACTGAATGCGGTGGAAATGAGAGCATTAAGAAGTATGTGTGGTGTAACCCTGAATGATAGAATAAGAAATGAAGATATAAGAGAGCGATGTGGAGTAAAAGAAGGTGTTGTGACAAAAGTAGAAAAAGGGATGCTTAGATGGTTTGGACATATAGAGAGGATGGATGAAAGACGACTGGCAAAAGAAATTTACCTTGCGAATGTGGATGGAAGGGCCGGAAGAGGAAGACCACGAAAAACGTACCTTGACCAGATTGCTGAACTTTTTAAGAAAGGCCAGGTCAAGAGTACCCTCAACCGGCGGGCTTGCATGAGGAGAATAATGAGTGTGGAGGAAGCAAGGGAAGTATGCCGAGATCGTAGCAGATGGAGATCTGTGGTCTCTGCCTACCCTTACGGGAGACGGGCGTGACGATATGTATGTATGTATGATTTTGAATAGTGTGTGACAAATTTGATGTCACACACTATATAAAATCTCCTTTTATCTTTCTTGATATCTTCATTAAGTGAATGGGATTGAACGTTCGTTTAAAGGCAAAATTTGATTTAAACGTTTTATAAAAAAATTGGTTAATTGCGAAAAGGTTTATTCACAACGTACTTACTTACCTTACTGCGTCGGTTAAACTATCTCTATTCTAACAACGTTAACATCGTATCAGCAATTACTGTTCAACGTTTTTTTAAACCTAGTTGTTTTTATTCAAGTACCAACAAGTTGGGAGCAAGTTTTCTCATCTTATTTGGTATATTCAACTACGCAAACTGCGTCTTAAATAACCACTCAAGGTGCGTGATTATGAAATGTGTTACTATACATTAGAACCCCAGCTCTAGTGTGTATCACAGCCTTACAACCAAAGTAGCTCCGCCTACTACACTGCCATCGTTCACTATTCTTCCTAACATAGTGTAAAGAGAACCTATACCCGTCTACGACCATCAATGTCCGTTTGTTTCTTGAGAGCGCGAACGATACTGAAAAGAGAGTTATAAAAATAAGTATGAGTCAGAAAAGCACACTATACCTAGACTTATTTATAGCGCATCATTGACTGCTTATTGCGTTCACATGATAAGTACATAATGTTAACATTTCAAATCAGCTTTCTTTCCTTTATTTTAATATTAATTTTGCTGACCCAAACGTTAAATGAGAAAAAAGCAATTCACAAACACCGCTAACTTTAATATATTTTAAATTAAATTATAAAAACAAACGGAGAAAACCTCTATCAAATTTATTTCAAATTGTACATACATGTTCTTCTCGATATAAATAGGCATACTTATAGCGATTACTATAATTTAATGCTAAAAGAAATTTGTTTATAGGTAGGTACAAATCAACCACTGGCCGATAATTTTAAAACACATCGATAAGACCTAAAATTATTTGTTTAATTAACTTTGTGAATATTGAGGTGTAACCCACTTTTAATCTCTGACATGACGCACCTGACGAGATCATCGCAGTGTTTCAGGTGATTGAGTTGCATCTGCACATATTGTAAGTCTACATATATTCCTTATTTATACCTTCCTACATATTCTAAGACTTCACTCATTAACTTCTTATCTTTACAGCGTATATCTTTAGAAAACATATTTATTACACATCAAAGTATAAAATATTCTCGTATGAAGTTTAGAACGATTTTATAGAAGTATAATTCGTGAGTAATGAAGCTATAATAACATGCACACCAATAAAAACATATCATTGAACATATATATTATTTTTTCTTTTATTATTAATCAAATTTTTTTCACTACACCAATAGAACTATATCAGTCATTTCACAACAGATATGAATCCAGATTCAGAAAATTAAATTTAAAATATTAATACTTTCTCTTAAATATATATATATATATATATATATATATATATATATATATATATATATATATATATATATATATATATATATATATATATATATATATATATATATATATATATATATAAACATTAACCCATTATTGAACAGAAGTAACAAAATATATAAATATGCATTTTTGATAACTATTATAATTAAAAGACCTTTTATATATTTCGCAAGTATTAATGTTGCACATGTATTTTAATTAAATGATATTGAGAATTTAGCTAACAATAAATACTCTACGTGGATCCACTTCGGATTGTCATTTATATACACAAAGTTTTTAGCATACTGTGAATAACAAGCATGTGATAAAAAAATAATTTGACGAAACCTATATGGATTTCCGCATTATAATTTCTTTTAATTGCAACGTAACTGGTAAACATATTTTTTATAATGTAACATGAGTCTTTCATTTAAAACAATTAAAAATATCTGTATATTATAAAACTGAAATCTTAAAAAAGAGAGAAATAAGAAGATGAAAAGAATCCTGATAAAAATATATAAATAGTAAAAGTAAAAATGCACTCCAATGACCCAACTTATGAATATAAATTGATATGCTATATAACGGTATAGATAATTATGTACAATTATACATTACTTTTATTACTTACAATGAATTCTAATAAATAAATTATTCCAATAAAATCAAATAATTCAGACGTGCTTTTATATTTTGGTAAAACTAAACATACACACGAAATGAGATTCTTTAAATAATTATCACAACCAAAACAATACTGTACTACAACTGAAAGGCTGCAAACGCATTTGTGACGCTTGCGGTGTTGCAAGTCTAAGGGTGGTGGTGAACAAGACCATCAGGTGATTCGCATCGTTTGCCAGCTTTGCTTTTCAAATATGTTTGAAAAGCTACGCTCTAACTATGGTCAATATAATAAAAGAAAAATACAGGAAAAATCACAACGTAGCCATTGATTTTTCATTTAGTTACTGAAATTAGTTACAAAAAAACGTGTGGATATCTATCGCATCATTTATTTTATAAAAATATCCAAAGAATAATAAGAATCGTATGGGTATACGTTTATCTTCATTTGTTATCAATACTTAAGTCTACTGCTTAACATGATGTTAATTACATACATGACTACATATAAAAATGATGACTATCATCATTTTAAAGGAATTTGAAATTAAGTTTAAATGATAGTGTTTCATTTAAATTATACAGCTGCTCCTTTAAAAATATATTCAATCATCAATTTTTTATAGAACTTTGTTTATCTCTGTGTGTACAATATATATTATACCGTAATTTAGGGTCAAAGATTTTCTTTCAGTTATTGAGTGCTTATTGAATGACTCATATATGACAACGCAATTACATATAAAACTATATGTATAAATAAAACACCTGGATGCAATACCCAGTGTCCCAAAACAGTACCAGTGATTGGCTGTATAGCATCGTTTACAGTCTTTCAGATGTTTTCGCGTTCTAGGGATGATAACATATCGAAAATACCCACCGGAAGTTTTGGAAAGTTAACGCTAACCTAAATATTGTCAACGGCATTGACTTAAGCAGGAAACCGATTTGGCAGCGCATGTTCTTAAACTTTTTATTTCGTATTTTATACCAGAGTACGCAATAAAATCTCTGGAGTTAAAATTCTTTAGAAAAGTCTTTTTAGTCTTTATAAAATTCTTTAAAAAAGGAATAACATTTGTCACGAAAGACACTGGCAAGTGGCAACGGGCGTACGGAGGACCGTCACTGGATTAACAAGTAGGCAGTTTTCTCAGATCCAACGCTTAACTAGACGAAAATCCAATGGCTTTTTAACGCTGTATTAGATGGGACTAGCTAGAACCAACTATTGTATTAGTGTTAAACTGCGAATAATACTGTATAAGGAATACAGTAAGTTTTTACCTAGTAAATACCAACCTAACTAATAGCAAAACCTAAAATAATTTTAAATAGTGATAGCGTATCTACACCGTACTTTTAACGAGTATATTTTTCGATAAAAATAGGAACTAATCTTATATCCTTACTTCATATTTTGTGATGTAAATGGAAAACAAGGCGATATTTTATTACATTTTGAGTTACCTTCCAAACGATCGAAATCGTCCATCAGATCATAATCTCATATAAAAATATGTCGGTGTTTTTTTTTTATTTTTGCTCTATCACCAATTGATAACTTAGTTTATTTTTTTATTACTTTTTAATTTTATAACGAAATCAGATTTTTATAGGACATATAGAATGGCTTTAAAAGTGTATAGAATTGCAGATCAACCCTGCAATTTATAAACTAAGTTATCAATTGGTGATAGAGCAAAAATGAAAAAAAAAAACACCGACATATTTTTATATGAGAGAACGATATAAAGAGATAAGAACACAATTTCATTTTTACCTCTTGGACTTCATGTATAATATCATATTGATGATATCTTAATTTTGATTATATATATGACACTCAACTATATAGTATTGCTCTTATTATTTATAAATACTAAGAGAGAGACATTAAAATTTAATTAAATAAATACATTTTAATTAATAAATAATTAAGATTAAAATTTTACGACAAAAAATTAATCTTAACGTGAAATCCATTGAGACTTTTATAACTTTTTGTTAGTTTTAGTAGAATTATTTGTTTGTCGCATCATTCTGCTTTATTGTGACCTAAAACTGATTTTTTAATGACTTGGGCGTTGAGAAACCGTTAATGCAATTACATAGACCTCAAAAGGAACCTTGAAGAGGTACGAGGAACATAAGTTAAGCTTCTGGGAGAAAAGTCTAAACGACATCAAATCCATCTTTCCTTTTTCCTGCCCTTTCCTTTCTTCTCTATCTTTTTCCCTTCCTCTCTGCAAATCCATTGTCTACCGTACCAATGGATGCGTGGCTAGGAGATAGTCGCAAGCGTCCCGGGATCGAGCTCCCCCGGGTACTATAGTGCCTTACGTCAGTGGCTCTGCTGGTGTTGACCTCCACCTTCCCGTGCGGCTCGTAACAATCACTATAACGAATTATAATAAACCTAATTTGTTAAAAATGACGGCGACGTGGTTCGCCACCCGTCACATCCTGAGTCCCGCGAGGGCGAGAAGCGACTAACGGAGAGACGTTTCGCTTCGATGAATGTGATAGGAAGGATGGATGAAAAGATAGATGATCTGTGGTCTCTGCCTACCCCTACGGGAGACAGGCATGACAATATGTACTGCTGGAGCCATCTAATGATAATATATATAATACTAATGATATATATAAATATAAATATATATATATATATATATATATATATATATATATATATATATATATATATATATATATATATATATATATATATATATATATATATATATATATATATATATATATATATATATATATATATATATATATATATATATATATATATATATATATATATATATATATATATATATATATATATGTGTATACTATATTTTATCTTATTTACTTGTATTCAGTTAGAAAATTATTAAATGGCTAAATCATCTCACTACAATTCTGAAGCATAGCTACATTTACATTTAAATGATACGGCGATTTTCATTACAAGATTTAAAAATTTGTTCAGAAATAGACAAATTCAATGAAGTTTTCCCTCGATTGATTAATAATTCAGATGCATCGTGGTTATGAAAACCTTTTACTTCTATGATGTGCGTCCCAGAAGTTTTAACGACAGCCTTGCAACATTTATATGCATGGGTGGAGCATGTCCATCTAATAATTCCATTTCTAATCGAGTGTCTACAATAAGTGTATTTGTTGAAGACAATGAGCGGTTTTCCTCGTAGTGACTGAATGAAAAAAGGTGCGCCTACTGCTCCTGGAATCATGTGTACATATTAGAAACGAGCTTTACTTTCTAACATAAAAAAAACTTACGTCTACAATAAAAATGGTAAATAATTTAAAAATTCGTTGATATTAACATTTGATTTATGCTTGCGGCAAATTATATTTATAAACCTATCGCTTCAGTTACATAATTATGCTCTAAATAATTTGTACATCTACTTATAAAATAATTGATATTTTAATATCAATTATTTTATAATATTTATCATATTAATCGTTGGTTTATTGTTTAAAAAATGTAAAAAAACAACAATAATGAAAATATTTTATATTATGTAAAAGTAGAGAGCGGCGGATTAAAAATTCATTAATAATACTGCATACACATAATTTATGCCACGATATTTGTACTATTCGTTCGATACTACTTACAATGCAATCAAAAGGCAAGATAAAACGGAGATCATACATATCACAAAATTAATTGAAATGATGACGATATGCAGCGATTGCGATATTTAAGAGTACAGTGGACCCGTAGTATTGCGACAAACTTTTTGCAGGGCGATGTCGGATTATCGAATCGGGTACTGCCTAAGACTCTCTATAGTACAGAATTTTTTGAATAAGAGTATCTTGGAATCCGACAAAGTACAAATCAAAATACAAATACAAGGGATGATAATGTACCAATCAATTTATAGAGCATATTTATTAGTTTGAAGTTGTTAAAGCGCGAGACCAAAGCTTGGTCCCTCAGTCTTCTGCAAAGCAAAACCTGTCTCTGTGAATTTTTTTATGTACAGTCAACAGTGATAGGCGTGCCGGATTACAGGGGGCGCCGGATTAGACAGGGTACGGATTACCGCGGGTCCACTCTATATATATATACATATTGTCATAAAAATATTATATATTCCTTTAATTATAGCTGGATTGAACATCAATCGTTATACGTATATTTTTGAAAAAAAAAAAAAGAATGTAAATGCTTATCGATTAAAATTACTATTTTAAATTTCATATTATTAGTGCCTCATATTATCCATACGTAATCCGTTAATTATTCTTAATGAACTTAATGAACTCATAACATTCTAAAATTTCTATCACATTATAACTGTACAAATATTCACATGAATTTATTTTTTCTACATAAATAAAATGTTCTAAATTACTATAGCAAAACAAAATTATATCCATTCGCTATTATGCATACGTAAATATATTAATAAATTCGATATAGTTCATGATTTTAATTGAGCCATAGCTTCAGCATCATAAATGTAGGATACATAGAAGCTAGCTACAGAATAATTTAATAAAAATGCAAGTAATTTATCCTAAAATAAAGAAATCGTCAAACAAAAAATTCTGTAGGTGGATGGTTGTGAAAGTTCCTTGCAAAAATCAAATTGTTTCGATCGGTGTACACTCTCGCAGGACAACCACGGTTGTTGTGTGTGTAGCAAAACCAACAACACCTGTCACCGGTGCACATCTCTTTCATGAAAGTAAAATCACCAAGCTTCATTAGGCTCTCTCCATCACGTGAGATCATAAACTTGGCTGAAACAGTCGTGAATTTCCGTAAGAAATCATAAAGAACTTAACTAAATCTAAAATAAAGTGCAGATATATAACATTTTAATGGTACGACAGCTTAAAAGGTCAACAACTGTTTTTAGTAAGACTTTAATGTACTTAGAGAACGCATAGTTATCTATGATAAACAGTCTTAAGAAATATGAAATTTTTCAAAACGAATTATTAAAGTCCTCTGTAGTCGGAACACTTTTTCAAATGCGCTTCTCATTGGGTCGTACATATTTTGTTGAAAACAATATCTTGTGCTAAATCGTTAAATATATGAAATAAATTTAATAATATTTTGTTTAAAATAATATTACACTTTATTAAATAACAATAATAATTATTATTTTAAAATACACAAATGTGTTTTAATTCTTGTATTTTTTCAGAGTATGAAATTTCTCGAAGCATTCCCCAATATGCATGGCAGACTTACGAGGGCAAGTATGACAATAGAATCGAGTTTCTTTTCTTCCTCCTTGAACTTTTCTGTTTGAGCATACTACACAATCCTTTTTCTTTCCTGTGCGAATGACATGAAGTTTTCCATTTAGGCGTTGTAAGTCTTCCTCGCTGCAAGCTCGTCCTCGCGGTTTTTTTACGAGGTTTGTTTGAATATCGTCTACAGATCGATCAACAACACAGATACGCGGTACTCGTTGTTTTCTAGACAAAATATTCTCACTGCCACTGCTGTTATCACTGTCACTATTATCTGAAACAATTAAATTTACAGAACTTTCTTTTAATATTTGTCGTCGTAAAAACGGAACACAAACTCGTCTTCAGTGCTGCTAACATAGTTATTGTCAAAAAATCTTCTTTTCCCTTATTTTGTGATTTATAATGGGCTTATGGAAGAACTAAGGATAGTTTCCCCTACGTTTTCCAAAAGCCGAAAATACGTCGTAATGTATGTAAAACACTTTATAAGCCATTACTTTTTCGCTTCTCGTATTACAGGAATTGCAATAAACCATGACTTATTATGTTATGTAGGTTGAAGATATTATATTCTTGCTTTCATGAGTAATTTAAGTTTAATACCTACTTTGGGAGTGTCTTTCGAGCTAAGCGGACTCAGTCCTTTTTATATTATCTTCATAATTTTTAAAGTTTGACGTTTGCGACGTGCTCCCTAATGTTGCTGAGCACCTTCAGCGATAGTTTCGCATTCCAAATAACGGTCTCAGTAGAGACCGTTATTTGGAAGAGTTTTATCAAAACGTTGGCATGTTTTCTCATTACCTCATACCTCATGAAAGTGTTAATATTAATTCTGCAAAATATCAAAAACCATATCTAAATGTACCAGAATAGTATTAATATACTAGAAAAGTATTATATACAAGGCATATTATTAATTGCTGCATCCAACTCACCAATGAGTGAACCAAAGAAGAAGGAAAGAAAACCAAACTTTGTTACTCAAATTGCCGTGTACTAATTTGTGGAGATCACATGCAGAATAAATAAATCATTATAACATTTTATTTATAAAGCGATTGTTGATTAATGTTGACATGTGGTATTTCTCCAAAAAAGATATTTTATTTTCATTTAACAAATTTTGTATATTTTTGTAATAGCTTCAGTTTTTTTAAACAAAAAAAATTAGATTTCATTCAATTCTTTCTTTATATATAAACATTCTTTATATATAAATAAACATTCTCATTTACTAAATAGTTTTGGAATAAAATTATGATATTATACTGGACCTAGTAAAACAAAGAGTACTTATGCTAGAAATTAGGGCATGACTCCTGAAGTGTTAAGTTTATAAAATCAAAAGTAGTTATTTTTACTTCTCTAAACGTAACTACAAATAAGAAGGGTTTTTAGCATATTAAAAATCACAATTTTGTAAAAATAAGATCTTCCTCTTAACAAATTGTTTTGAAACCAATATGATGGAACAAAAAAGAAATATTGTCTATTCCAATGGAGTTGTAGAAATATTTACAATGTTAATGCAAGTTACTGAACTCTAAATACTTCAGTATAATTAATAGAATGAAAATTTCTCGGCAAACTACTAACCAGAGGTGGTCTTATTGATAATGGCAAAATTTAACACAAACATATAAAAATGTTGTTTTAGTTTCCTAAATCTTTTTATCAGTGTTTTACTATTAAAAATAATTAAGAAGTAAGAATCATTTTATGTCTACATTATGCATTATTTTCATTTTGAAATTATTCAGTTAGACAGTATTAGTTTAGCTCAACTTGTTACCTCATAAGTCAGAGCACCATTATACACATATGTTTGATTAGTAATAAGGGTATCATTGTCTTAAGTAAATACAAAATTATTTTTACTAAAACTATAAAGACTGAGGGAGCTTCAAGTAATGAAATGCAAAAGAATCTTTAATAATTAGATAAACCATGTTATTTTATTTTGATCCTTAATTCTGTGATACCTATTTACCATTTTAATAATTGTTTTAGGTATAATTAACCTTATTATATCTTATTCAATTAATAGAAATAATAATCAAAATAGTTGAACAAAACAGCAAATATTTATATTTAGAATACATATATATTTCAGCTTTTATTGCACAATTTACAACAGGTAAGATATATTTTAATTACTTCCTTGGACACATTACAATATATTTTTTTTAATTCTATATCCATAACATCCTTGTCAGCATGTCTAAACAATAAATGAATAGTATGCAACACTCCAAACAATTCATCAATAGCTACATAAAATCTTATACTATTACTAAATTCATCTTTAGGCCTAATAAGTTTTTCTTTCCCATTTACCTCCAATACATCATAATTTGCTAACATGTTGTAGTCCTCATAGCTTTTGTGTATCTTATTTTTGATTGCCACAATATCCTTAATTAAATCATGATACCTCTCCCAGTTAATAAGGTATCCCCTATTACTACTCTTACGATCCATAACTTTTTTCAACCTTTCATTAAATTCTTTTTTCATTGGTGCCAAGAAATCTCTGGAGAATAATTTTATACCTGTAAAATTTTAAATATAGAACATTTTACTTCATTTAATTTTAAAACTGCTCAATAAAGTAAACTAATACAAAATTAGATATTTTTATTGCCAAAGTATTCATCACTCTTCCTCTTATTTATTCCACATATTCCCTAAACATCACATTAGAATTTATTAATTCTTCTTTGTTCTACAAACACAAACTTACTATAGCCAAAGAAAGAATAAAAATATTATATTCTATAGTACTACCCCATATTATTGAAAATTAAGTATTGAATAATATTATTTAATACTATTAAAAACATGTCTATTATCATAGTCATCTATATATTGTCCAGGAAATCATTATCATTATTTAGCTTAATAACCTATTATACTTCTCAAAATGATGTATGTATATCTGTAGTACTGCTAAACTTACACATACATATTAATAGTTTGCAATGGAAATAATAATATTGTTAAGTCGTCTGAACTACTAAGGAAATAACTACTAAATGAGTCCAATAAGGAAAAACTTACCAATTTATATAAAACTATTAAATTGGATATTTCTTTATAAAGGTTAGGTTGAAAGAAAAAAACACAAGCCGTGGATTAAACTCTCATATTAACCAGTAATTTTAATACATTAATAACAATACATAATTTTTTAGGTTATGTGACTTTGTTAACATTATGAAAGAATTATAAACTTGCACATAGATATAAAATACACAATAATTAATTCACAGTACGTCATATTATTTGATATACGTGATGATAATTTAATTCAATTCTTTGTTTGTGTTAATATATAAATGTTATTATTTACACTGTCAAACCGCTATTTCAAAACAAGCTCGATTGTCACTGTCAGTTAATTATGTCAAAATATTCTCGTGTGATGTGTTCAAAATTATGAATTGTTATTTTTTTGTTTAAAACTAATCTCGACATTAAAATACATTAAATCTATAATAGGCCATTGTGGTTATTAGATAATAATAAAAAGCTTGGTTTGGTAACTAGGTATATACATGTTTGTGGGCCACTCTCATATATGAACGACTCATCTAGATGTTACTAGATTTATCGACAAACACTCGAGCTTAGAACTTAACATATCTTCTTTAAATAGTACTATACGTAATACATTCCACTAATTAGAAAATGTGTAATACTTGAATTCCAGAACGTTCTTAGATGATGAGAAAATATCGAAGAATAAACTGAAACTGAATAATTTCAAGTTAATATTCTTGTGGGCGTTACCTATTGCATTAAAATAATAAAGCAGAATTTGAAATTATTAAATTACTCTTTGAATGTATGTTTTTGAATGGTTGTGTTCTTACACTTTTTTTTTGGCAAATTTGCTTTGCATCGGAGGATCCGCCCGTCATTGCTGATCTTGTCGCTGATGTGGTGCTTCAGGGTATGGAACTGTTTGTTCCAAGCACTGTGGTACCTATTGGAGGCAAGACTAAGCCCTGGTTTAACCACTCCTGCAAAATGGCGTTTCGGCAAAAGCAGGAGGCGTTTCAGGCTTGAGTTAAAGCCAAGGCAAAGAAAGATTCTTCCGAATGGCAGCTTAGAAAAAAGTATAACTTTGTCTCCAGACCCTTCAAATGAGCTATTGTCAGAGCAAAATCTGAGTACGTTGCAGAAATCGGCCAGAGACTAGTTCGCTTTCCCTCAGGATCTCGGTCGTTCTGGTCTCTCACAAAAGCCGTGCAAGGGAATTTCTGTCAGCCATCATTTCCACCTTTGCGCAAGGCAGATGACTCGTTGGCCCACACTGCAAAGGAGAAAGCCGATCTTCTGGGCTCTCTTTTTGCATCGAACTCGACTCTTGATGACAGAGATAGACCACCGCCAACCGTCCTCTGGTGTGAGTGCTTTATGCCAGAAATCCGATTTACTCAAAACTCGGTGCGTAAAGCACTCTTTTCTCTAGACATCAATAAGTCGAGTGGGTCAGATGGCGTCCCCCCAATTGTGCTAAAGATATGTGCTCCAGAGTTGGCTCCAGGTCTCATGCGCCTCGTCCGGCACTCCTATAACTCAGGTATGGTCCCGGTCTCACGGAAGACAGCCTTAATACATCCGATCCCAAAAAAAGGTGACCGCTCTGATCCAGCTAACTACAGGCTAATTGCCATCACCTCTTTGTTTTCCAAAATAATGGAATCTGTTATTAACTGCCAGCACTTATGGTATCTTGAGGAGCATCAGCTGATTAGTGACAGTCAATACGGATTTCGTCAGGGACGCTCAGCTGGTGATCTTCTCACTTATTTGACACACCGATGGGCAGAAGCGGTGGAGAGCAAAGGGGAAACCTTAGCAGTAAGCCTGGATATAGCCAAGGCTTTCGATCGGGTGTGGGACAAGGCTCTTCTAGCTAAACTTCCGTGCTATGGGTTGCCCGATAAATTATGCAAATGGATCACCAGCTTCCTGACGGATCGGAGGATAAAAGTCGTTTTAGACGGTTTTTGCTCGGATTTGAAGCCCGTGAATGCTGGTGTTCCGCAAGGCTGTGTGCTTTCACCTACTTTGTTTCTTCTGCATATCAACGATATGTTACAAATTAGTAGCATGCGCTGTTATGCAGATGACACCACGGGTGATGCCTTATACTCCGGCCGTGCTAACATTTCTCGGGCACATGCCAATAGTGCGAGTGCACATGCAAGTGTCGGAACAAACTTGTGTCTTAAGTACAGACCTCATTAGACCAGGTCTCGAATTAGGATTAGCGTAACCTAATCGAATTCAACCCCAAAAAGACACAAGTTTGCGCGCTTTCTACCAAAAAAATTCCCTTTGTCGTATCTCCTCGCTTTGGAGACACTCCCCTTAATCTTAAGCCGTATATCGGAATCCTTGGCGTTGACATATCGTATGACGTCCAGTTCCGCGGCCATCTGGAAGAAAAGGACAAGCTGGCCTCGAAAAAGCTGGGTGTGCTCAGTAGAGCGAGACAGTATTTCACATTTAGCCATTGCCTCCAACTGTAGAAGGCACAAGTCAGGCCACACATCGAATACTGTTCTCACCTCTGGGCCGGGCCTCCCCAGTATCAACTTCTTCCATTTGATCGCATTCAAAGTCGTGCGATCCAAATTGTTGATGACCAAGATCTCACCGATCGGCTTGATTCTCTAGCGCTGCACAGAGATGTCTCATCTCTCAGCATTTTTTACCCCTTCTATCATGGGGAGTGCTACGAGGAATTGTTTGGAATAATTCCGCCGAATTCCACAATCGCACAACTCGCCGTAAAGAAAAATTTCATCCCCACCATCTGGATGAGTGGCGATCGACTACGGTGCGTTTCTCCGTAACTTTTTTCCACGCACCACTAGTTTGTGGAATCAGCTACCCTCGGCAGACTTTCCGAACCGTTACGACATTGGAACCTTCAAAAAAGAAGCCTATACATACCTAAAAGGCCGGCAACGCTTCCGCGACTCCTGCGGTGTCGCGGTTGTCCATGGGCGGCGTTGATTGCTTTCCATCAGGCGACACGCTTGCTCGTTTGCCCTCCTATCCCATAAAAAAGAACACTATATTAATATATGATATAAATTTATCAGCGTACAACAATTGAAGGTAACCTGTAAATTTTACAAAAACAATTATGAAAAATGAGAGAAAGATGCTAATAAATTATTTTTGTTATTTAGTAGGAATTGTGGTAGTAAATAAATATTTTTAAATAAATATGTTTTAAGTAATATGTAATGTGTCCCTATATTACGCATAGGTTTCTTTTTTCCGCAATATAGAAAATTCACGTGCGTTTTAAAATAATTTCTGTTCTTCTATGTTTTCTTGCAATGTTGAAGTATGACGTTAAAAGTTAACATTTGTTGACATATACTTGAAAAGACAGATCAAAATCTTATGTGATCTATGATCTAAACGTTTCGATCTTGAAAAGCTATGAAATCGTTGTTGTTGCCAATCTGGAACTTATGGCTTTTCCTCGCGAGTCCTTCCAATGAGGTTTAAAAGTCCTAAAGAGCTAACACAATACCCTAATAACACATTTTGATAAAATCTTATCATTGAAATATTATTTACTAAGAATTATAGTTTTAATGTATATTGGATACAAATGGTTCTTACAGCACGTATTGCACTGTCATATTATAGTTTAAATTAATTCGAATAAAAAAATATTTTTACAATTGGAGTAAATATAATTATTTTATTTAATGACAATTAGTTATAACTATTATGCCAGTGTCAAGTAAAATATATCAAACCTTTTTAAATGTAACTAATAATATAAGATTATAATAATTTAAGATTATAAAAATGAAATAAACGTCACTAATGTAAGTTGGCGGGTCCTTTTTTTTCATTAAATATTCGATATTACTTTTTTCTTCAAAATTCATACGATTTTTTTTATAACATTAAACCAAATTTATAAAGCGTAGTTAACGGTATTTACTATGGGCGCATTGCTCTCTTTTGCGCTTTTATTATTTAGAAAGCTTTTACAATTTTAAGTAAACTCCATCTTTAGTCTTGTAATACTTAGGTGGTGGATGATTATGGACCAAATAGTAATCCTTTATACGATCCATTTGATCTATTTTTACTCTGGCTTTGCACTGGCTTGAAATCTGAAAAAGGTTATACTATTAAACTACACTTAAAATATAACAAAGCAACGACTACCTAAAAACTTTCATTTTCCTTTTTCCTAAAATTATTACTGAAAAACAGTCATAGACAAAATTGATACCAATTTACTACAGTCACATACAACAATGAATACGACACGTGTTTCGCTGAACTACGATGCATATTCAAATGTTAGTTAAGAAATTTTGAGACATTTTAACATTGCGTCATTAAGCAATTTGATGTATCCAAAATCAAATAAATTTAAGACATATATGCATACATGTCTTAGTTGAAAATAAGCTAAAGCTGACTACGAAATAAAGAATAAAGTTAAAATACCTTGCTAGAACAGAACCACAGCCAGGAATTCTTGTTGACTCTTGAAAAGGTATAGTCTTGGAGCATTAAGAGACGCCCACCGCGTGAAGTGCTTACGAATTCGGTTTGTAAATAAACTGGAAAAATATGTATTTATTTTATTTCTAGTTATAAATACATAGTTATACATACAGCCTAAATGCAATGATATTTGTTATGTATATATATATATATATATATATATATATATATATATATATATATATATATATATATATATATATATATAGGCTTACTTGTTTAACAAATTAATTATAGTAATTTACAAGATTTTTTTCATTTTTTGTCTTTGCTTTGCAAAGCTATCTCTAATACACATAAAAAAATTGTACATTGCAATATTTTAGTGATTATGATCTATATTATATCTAGATACATTACTAAACTTGTCGATAATTACTCGGGCTGGACATTTTAAAGATTTTCTTTTTGAACAATACCAACACCTGTTTTTCCAACTGTTATTAAACGTGTAATTCTGAAACAGCATCACATGCTTTCCCTCTTCATTTTCAATGATTTTATAATAAAGATCTGTAAAAATTATATTAGTACGAATATGTATATGATATAAATGAACATACATACATTTGCATATTATTACGTGATATCATTTGGAACATAAAATGGACGCTCCTTACATTTCAAATTTGTTTGTTAAATCATATCTTAAAATACAAATAATTTTAAAAAACAATTTCAATACTTTTCATATGCAGCCTTTACACATTGAAAGTTATGTTGCTAAGTCGAGACTATAAGAGATATGGCTTTAACACTTAGAAGTGTATTAACATGGTTTTTACATTTTAAAGATTATCTAATTGTACGCATGAGTATATAAGCAGTAAATAGTTGTGTAGTTCCCGATATATTCTCCTTACCAACAAAGGCCTTCCTCAAGCCGCGTTCGCTCCAAGGTTACACGTATCCTAGACTACGTAATTTTGTTGCTATCTGTAATTGACCTTTTTTTAATTTATTTTTAAATTAATATATTAATCAAAATAATGACCAGTGATTCAATAACTTATTATTTATATTTTATTTTATTATTTAGAGTTTATTTTTTATGTTGTATAATAGATCCATGGTTGTGAAATAACTGATGAAAAATAAGTTTTCCACGTGTATCAAATCGCAATTTCGCTTTACAATTCCTAGAGGATTTTTTGCTGCAGTTCCAGTACCGGCCGTCACTGGTTGTTTGTGTAAAGGTATGGTTTTGAACGAGTATCAAAGGTTTCTTACGGTAAGGTGCCATTCGAAACTCATAAAATATATCTGAAAAATATATATAAGAAATAATCAAATTAGTTATTATTAATAGGCTGATATTAGTAAAGAAAATTATAGACATTTCAACTAAACATTACATTATACAATACGAGAACAATTAACTTTGAAGTTTCCAATACTAGTATAACATATAAATAACTATGTACGTATGCGTATTACTGACATATAATACTAATAAAATAATTGTATCTACCTAATGTTGACGTGTACCTTTTACCTTTTTTATACTGGAATATTTGTGGTCATAAATAAAAGTTTAAAATTTCGAGTGCGGATTTAAATTAAGGAGACTTGTATTAATCATGAATATTGGTCTCTTTAAAAATTTGAAATAACACACATACAGCATAGAATATCTCATGTAGTGTACTTTTGAAACCACAGCAATAATGATGAGGTTTTAATACACAAATCTTTGTGAAGAATTGAAGGGACAAAAGTTGTAGGCAATAATACGACTTTCACGAAATTCCATCGAGCTTTACATCCTGTTCTCAGTTTCCTTATACAATAATAGGTAAAGGAATTCAGTCTTTTCACTGCAAATCAAATCAGTAGAAAATATATCATTTACACTATGAAATAAGCGAAATTCAATTCGCTGGCTAGCTAAGCGAAATCGCTTCCAAGAAATATTGTGGAAAGAATTTTAATCCACTACAAGGCAACGCCCTTGTGGTGGAAAAAAATTATTTCCTTTGCCCGTCGGAAAAGTGTCGAAGGTTAAATCGTCTAAGAGTAGTAATTCATGGCTGTATTAAAATAGGCAGTATTCCACAATAGTATAAAGTTGAATTGAATTTCGCATTCTTCATAGTGTAAATGTTTTTATTGATTTGATTTGCATTAAAAACAACAAAATGTATAATATGCGTATCCCAGGCACATAGTTTATATTATAAAGTTGGGTCAAATGCAAATAGGAAATCTTCGACAATTTGAAGTTAAGCTTTTCTAGTGCCCCACGTAATATCCAAAATTTAGCCTTTTCGGTTCACATGCGTTTCCAAATGTAATGACTCCATATAATGACTGCACTAATATAACATTGTACATAACTTATCCGACAAAATAATCGAAGCGGCACTCCTCGGAAAAGGCACGTATTATAAAAAGGTCAACCGCTGATTATAGCAGTAATAATTATAATAAAGACAAGGGTTTTATCAATTTTTATTATGTTTAGTTTACATTGTTATATATGCGATATATTAAGAAATTATTAACAAATTAATTTATTGCAATAATAGAATTTAAAACACATTTATATTTTATTAATTTTGATTAAAGTCCCATCCTTAGTTTTGTGGAGAAATGGAGGTGGATGGTTATGATAAAAATCGTAAGAAACAATATGTCCTTCAAAAAGCTTCAGTTGTGCCCTACAGCCAGTCCTACACTTTCTAGAACAGTAGTAATAGTTCGTATTACGGCCTCTTTGGGAATAAGTGTGACCCTGTACTAAAATAAGGTTTTTTCCTTTGCCCGACGGATGAATCTCGTAAGTCAAGTCTTCTGAAATTGAAAATATGATGCTATTGTAATATTCTAATTTTAAGAAATTTATCAAATTATGAATTGATTAACACACATTTAAAGTCAATTCCTACTAAGGACACCAAATAAAAATTTTATTTTAGTTACTTTTTATTAAATAATTACAATTAATTCGCATTATTATCCTCCAAAATATATAACATAATTTTTGTCTCCCATATAAAACTAAAATTAATTAATGAATTAATATTTGAGAAAACTGTATTAACATCAAAGGAAATTCACTTAAGCATGAATAATTTGATAAATATAATATCACAATCATAACAACACATTTAAAAGCTTCATATTTCGAAATTGACCATTTTAGTTCAGCCCTAGCTAAGATTATGGGTTGAAGACAATATTTAACGTTATTATTTTTCATGTGCAATATAAAATTATACCTCATGCATCATATATAGCTTATTAGGACAAGAATTTAAAAAAAAGTATAATTTTAAAACAAAATTTATCTTTTATTTCATATTAATAATAATAATAAAGCCTCTTTATTCTATATACTTTCAGGTAAAAGCCTCGTTCGGCCCATTTCTCTTTGCTCCGGGAAATCCTTATCCAGTTTGCCCCAGCAACTTTGATGATGTCATTAATTCACTGTTTTCTTGGTCTCCCTTTATGTCTTTTTCTTATAAAAGTTGACTCTAGAGATGATGGTTAGGCCGTTTTGGAGTCTCTACAGTCTACTTCTCATTACACCTTGGTATATGACCTGTCCATTTCCACTCGAGACTTAAAGCACGTTAAAGAGCATTAGAAAGCTTGATTCTTTTACTTTTTTATTTATTTTTAGTTTTCTGTGTTCTCCTTAGTTTTAATATGCTATAGTCTAATATGCTCCTTGGAACGCTGACATGTAGAAATTTTATTTTTATTTTATTTGTGTATATCCACGTTTGGCTTCCATATGTTAAGCTTGGTAAAATACAGGTGTATTTTCTTTAGCTAAAGATGTAGATCTCCTCCTCGATTCCTAGTACTAACAATATGTTTTAATGATGGTAATATAGATAACATATTATTTAGAAACAACTCTTTTGCTTTAAAATTCTGAATAGCAATTGAGACTGATCTCGTGTCTCATTTTATCCACATTTTATATAGTAGCCTTCGGAAGTCTTCAGATACATTGGCGGTGGGTGCGTATGGATATTAAAAGCATGTTTAATATTTCCTTCCTTGTCCATCCTTATAGTGGCCTGACAACCTATACTTAACCGTTTAGAACATTGAAGAGTTCGTCCACCTTTTGTATGATACGAAAATGAAAAATTTCTAAACATTACCACAGATTTGTTTCCTGCTAACGGTAATATTGTATATGCGTAATCTGTAAATATAATGAATAATTTAGAAAAGAAGCAAATTAACGATTAAGAGAGCGAATAACCGTGAACTGGCAGCAGCATCTACCGCAATAATTAAAACCTATCTACCACCCTCAAACCACCTGGCAAACGTAGAAATTACGACAAAACCTCAAATTTTCAAGGACACCAATGGCCAACAGTGGACTGTTACTGTATTGTTAATTATAATGATAATGATAAAACATGTAAAAAGTTAATCGACGGATGATCTATATCTATTTTATGTCCTTAAGAGAAAAAGATGTGCATGAACATAATAAAATTCGCGTGTCTAACTGTAATCAAGATATGGGTCATTCTACTTTTGCGAAATAAATGTTGATATTATTCATAAAAAAATGTTGATGTCGTTTTGTTCTATTAAACTTGTTATATTGAACAGATGTGAGGAACAGATTTACAGATATATCCGAATGCGAATTTATGAGTTTCTATACAACTGTTACTCCAGCCGATTTAAACGTTGGACAAAACGATGTCTTACTTTAATTAAAAACAATTATACGTGCTTATTATTTATTTGATTTTACTTATTTTATAAACATGTATTTTTCTTTTAACAAATTAAACATTTAAAATCTACCATGGTTTTTTACCATTTCACATTATAATTTACCATTCGTGTCACAATATACACTTGTTTGACGCCTGCCACCCTTTTCTTTTCGGTTAGAACATACATCGTAATCCTTCTTTAGACCGTTCCTTATTATACAGAATGTCCCAGAACTCAACTTCTTTTTTATTTTTTTACTCGTTTTTTTTAGTATGAAACTAACAAGTATTGTACCATTTTACAATCCTGATTAAATGCGCCAACTTTTAATGGCACTTGCCGAGGCACTCTAGTACTTTATTTTAAAGAAGGGCCTTTTAAAGTCGACAAATTTTGAAAGTTTTAAATTCATAGTTTAACAAATAGTCTTAATTCTAGGAAACTTGGGGCAATTGTGTCATTATTTTTTACTGTGATTCTAGAAATGTTATTTAGGGTTATGGTTCCAAAGTTAAAATGAACAAAAATAATAAAAATTAACCACAATAACCGAAAAATGGGTACAGTTTGACCAAATTTCTACGTTTTTCTTAAATGCCCATAATTTTCAAACTGCATGGGATAGATTTTTTTTCTGATTTTTCTTATGATGGTTACAATCAATCCTGTCACCCCGTTTCGGCTTGAAATTGAGTTCTGGGACACCCTGTATAAAATTCTCTGTTTAATCTGGTGACAGAATTTGATGTAAAAGTTCTTGTTCTATGTTTGCAATAATCTTCCACGAGTTAATTGACTAAAATGTCAAATGACGCACTTAGTGGCACGTAAGCATAGACAGTAGTGTAAGAATTATCGTGACGGTATTCATAGTCATTTACGTTACGATTAGTTTTTCCACTTCCAATAGGTATCATTAGGTATGCACATATTTAACAAGTTCAAATTAATAATATTATCAATTAGGTAAACAAATATATTTTTTATTCAAAGAAAGTATTTAACCACTCCAATTAAGCTAACAATGCTTGTGTTGGTTCGCGTAAACTGTCAACGTCTAATTATATCATTTAAATCAAAACTCTCGAAAAGTTTTGCTCAAAATCTGCCAATAATTTAATTTTATTATTGTATAGAATTTCTTTTATATTTCCACCCTTGTAATTCTTCTTTTAGATAAATTTATTGTATAAAAAATTTTGCGACATTCACAACAATAATGTTATCCCATTGAAAACATTCTACTGAAATCATTGTGACTGCAACGTAAATCCACCCTCATCTGATTCATTGAAAAACCTCAAATGATTATATTTTATTCATAATACAACTATATATTAGGTATGCATTTTTATCCCTTTTAATATTTCAGACATTAATTATGTCGTTGTATATAACAAGTCATATGTTATTTTTTTTTATGGGTTGGAGGGCAAACGTGCAGGCGTATCAACTGATGGAAAGCAATGAGCGCCGCCCATAGATATCCGCAGCGCCATAGGCAGTGCGGAAGCGTTGCCGACCTTTAAGAAAAGTGACATTATGGGAATGGGAGAGGGAAATGGAGTGGGAGGGGGAAAGGGAGTGGGAGAGGGAGAGTGTTGGGCCTCCGGAACTCAGACCGCTCACCGTACGAAGCGCGGTAGCTAAGCTACCACTCAGACGCCGGTTTTCTGCGGGAGTGTGGTACTTCCCCGGGCGAGCCGGCCCATTCATGCTACAGACAAATAATATGCCATTCTTGACAAAGTATTCGTCTGCAGCGTGGCTCTACCACTTATTAGTTATATTTGATTCCACTTATATTTTATTCTTTTTAGCATCATTTATTTAACATCGGCTCGTAAGTACCGTGTGATCGTGTTTTCCTGACCAAACAAAATACAAAAATTGATGAACAGGGCAATATTGGGGAACTTTGCCGTCTGCATGTCTTCTTACGTTGCTGCATCAGCGTTCAAGTCTTATATGTAATTATTGGTCATGCCGTAATAATAACGGTAACACCGTAAATGATCTCAAGCATTTTGTTGGCTTTCGTGTGTATACGCCTGCCATATAGGTAATATGATAAAAGGGTTTGGAGGAATTCTCCTGAATCCATGGTACAAGTAACCTCCTATGTTAATATTTTTTTGGTTTGTATATACATATAGATATAGAATATAGATAGACCAGTTCTGAGAGAAGCCCTTAAATGTTAATGAAAACAATTGGTTTTACAAGTGCTATCCTCAGAAACATTGGTCAACACCTGTATACTACCATACACAGGTTGTATTATTATATTCGTGTAAAAATATAAACAAAATTAACCTTTTTTTAATTTATCGAGACGCTTGAATGGCAGTCATAGTGGAGTAGGATCCAATTACATTTAAACACTGTTTTAATGTGAAACCATCTGAATTATGTTTTATAGTTTAAAATACTAATATGAGGACATATGTTCCACTGTTGGGACGGACCATCCCATTTCTGGAGGAACGGACGTCAACCCAAAGTCCACGCTTGTTAAAAGCGGATTAGCTGTGTATCCACACTTGGAATTACGTTGAAATTCCGTGCTCTACGACTGCAGGTTTTTGCAGTCGTAGAGCACGGATACGGACATTGGCGTGGTATAATTTGACTGTGTACTGCATTTCGTACGATGAGAGCAAAGATTCGGAAACCAAATTCCTTTCCCCTTCCTTTACGGTAAATTATTCCCCCGGTACGTTACTTTTCTCTTATTCCCTCCCCCTCCATTTTCTACATCCTGACCCTGAAGCAGGCGACGTATCTGCAATAGCAGAATTATAGATTTTTATGAGCGGCAGCTGTTTGCTTATCATTTCAATAAAAATGTCCTTTTTATTCATATTATTAAATATAAGCAATAAATTGTAATGGATAATGTAATATAACCTTAACAATAATACTATCCAACGGATTTTGTAGTAATTTGAATCCGAGATTTTTATATTTTAGGAGCCACAATAACTCTTTCAGGTTTAGAGAATGTTTTTTTCGATGTTATATAAACTAATTACACAATTTTTGAATTTAAGATATTTTCAAATAGAAGCCTTCGGAAGATTTATAAAATACAGGAGGTGGATGATTATGTTCAATTCTAGTGTATGCTGCTTCGATGTTACCAAAAACATCGAGTGTAATACGAGCCTGACATTTTTTACTTAGTCTTCTGGAACAACGCAGATATTTTTTCTCTCTACATTTAACGGAGGAATATGTGTAATTTTTATACATAACAATGTGTCTTCCGTCTTGTAATGGCAAATATCGAATATGATCTGAAATTCAAAAGACGATAAATAATATTAATTTATTTTTACGTATTCAATATCGTCTATATACTAAAAAAATATTGCTGTGCATAATAAAAATAACTTAAAACCACACAGCCGTTTATAGGCGATAGTTGCATCAGCGACGGTTATTATCAACATATTATTGCATAAAGTAGCAATTCCATTTGTAAATTTTGCAATCTAATAATATTACAGGTTAATGAAGACTAGCAATGTTTTTAATATTGCTAGAATTTTTATTAACCTAAAACTAAGCTAATAATGCTTGTGCTAGGAAATAACAGACATCAATAGTTCAGTAGAATAATAGCCCGATCTTTACCAACTGAGATCTTGCTGCTTAGTGTTATTACAACATTAAACATTCTGATTATGTGTCAACCGAATTTTAGTCATGTAATGACTAAAATATATTTCTGTAGTATCGGGAAAAAAATAATTAGGTAAAAATATTATTTCAGTATTTTAATATTATTTCAACGGCAAATATTTCATCGAAACTAATAATCTATGAATTCCAAACTGCTTGTATAAAAAGTTATCGATAATAAAAATGCTTCACGTGTAACTTTTTCTATGTCAATTGGTTACACTGAAAATTTTAAGAACTAATAATAACATATACTAATGAAAATAATTATTAAAATTAGTCATTAAAAAAGAGCATGGACTTGGCTTTCTCAAAATCACGATATAATTAGTAAAGCATAAGTATAGAAAGTAAAGCAAACTGGATTTTTTTCGTTTCACTGCCCTGTACTCGGACACACTTCGTGGCGATGTCGTACACACATCTCAATACATCAATGATTTACATGACACCGCGACAAGGCTTCGAGAACAGCCCAGGTGTGAATGGAGTCAAAGGTTTGACGATAAACGAATAATATACGATCGCAGTAGATGTTATGTCCATATTATAGTTTATTATTCACTTAGTGACGAAGAAGCTACCGCATTCGGAGTCAACGGTCGCGGGTTAGAAACTTACATCGGGATAAATATATGTATGTATGTATGTGCTGCGTGCTCCACCAATCCGCCTTGGACAAGCATGGCGAAATTAACGTCCTTTCCTCTAGAAACAGGAGTCTCATATCGAAAAGTGGATATATATGGACTGTACAAAAAGAAAAATACACTAACCGGCGACAAACTATGAAAAGTAGAATGCTTTGATTTGTGACATACTCATACATACAGCTGTTACATCGTGGGATAGATGCCCTAGTTTCAAAAATGATTAGGTAAATAGGTATAACAATAAATAAAAAATACAAGATAATCACTTTAATCCAATTAAGCGCATAGCTTACTATTAGTCATTGAATTATTAATGGCAGTGCCATTCCATTCATGCATTTAAATTTCTACCTAACTTTAACATAATAACCATCATTTGTTTTGTGGTATAGTGGTGCCGGGTGATTGTGATTCGTGCGCGTCGACTCGATGTTCCCATGAGCGTCGAGGGTAATCCGCGCCATACAATTTTTTGACATTTTTCTTGAACAGTACAGTAGACGTTTACCGTTTCGAAAAGAGAACGTGTAGTTTTGGTACATAATAATGTATTTCGATTCTGATAATGCAAGACGCTGCAACGCACCTGGAAATACAGAAATAGTAAAATATAAAAAAATACAAAGATAAAAAGAGAGAAATTTCTAATCATTTTAACACATTTTGATTGTGACCTCACTCTTTGAAGTTTCGCGAAATCAAAACGTGTACTATATTATAACTTATTTCTATGAAACTTACAAATAGAGTTGTTTATTATTAATATTAAAAAGGTCCGTTATTCCGTTTATCGACTATGAAATGTATATTCATTGAAACCAATAAAATGGTTACTCTAATGGAGAATGACTATTAATAGAATCAGCTCTGACTTTAACTACGTATAATTGCGGTATATACGTAAGAAGATATATACCTATCCCATAAATTGTGAGTGCTAGACGAAGGTCTTCGTTCGGCCACTGCTAGACGAACGCATCTCCTAAGTAGGGAAGATTTTTCCAAGGTGACCACTGCGCGCAGTCGGACTAGTGACCACGAAGCTAGCCATTTTGCATTAGTCCCGCTGCTATTGTCCCTTGCATATGGCTAATTCTCCATATTTATTTTAGGTTGGTTATCACGCTATCTGTAAGTGCCTTGTCTAAAAATATGTACAATACACGACTTGCAAGTGAGATTGACAATTTAGGCACCTATATGCACCTATATGTACATATTGGTGCCTATAGGTGTATATATATATATATATATATATATATATATATATATATATATATATATATATATATATATATATATATATATATATATATATATATATATATATATATATATATATATATATATATATATATATATATATATATATATATATATATATATATATATATAGTAGCAACATGATTTACATAAAATTAAATATATTTATTTTTTGCAAAAATATATGATCATAAAATTTTCGGATCAAAGGTCGTGCTTCGTAGACAAAAAAAAACTTTTTGACAAAAAATGAAACATGATTCAATGTTTTATTCAGATTTATTTTACGTTAACCTATCTTAGTTAAAAAAACAAAAGCCAAAAGGTTTATAAAAGTAAATAAAACAAATCACGTCTTATAAAAATCTTATAAAATCGCCAGCGCGCTTCACAGAAGCGCACACAAATCCATGCACAACCACGTACATAAATCTATATGATACAAAAAAATCATCCTCCTGACACTAACATATGACATATATTATCACATAACGTTGACTTCAAATAGTCATAATTATCTTAATTTTAAAACAAAAATGCATTGCAAATAATTGTGATATTAATTTTTTCATAAATTTAATATAAGTATATGTATTTATTAAAGAAAACCCGAAAATGTAGGTTGTCTAACTGTAAGTAAAGAAATTAACTACCTAGTTTAATATAAAAGCCTTGAACAGTGCGATGATACTTCGGCGGTGGATGGTTATGTTCTAAACGGGCCGATAGAATATTACCAGCGGTGTCAAGCATAAGCTGAGCGTTGCATTTCTTTGCCAACTTCCTTGAACATCGCAAAGTTCGTTTACCATTCATGTATGAGAAAGTATAATTTCGGTACATGATAACGTTTTTGCCGTCGACTGTAGGCAAAGTACGTATGACATCTGAAATTAAATTTAAATTAATTCATGTCTAAAATATAAAAATATCGTCGAAATATTTAGTGGCAACAGTCTAACTGGGTTAAATAAAAGTTTTCAATTTAAAAGCGTACCACATTTTTATTAACTTCATTGGCGTGGTTCACAAGAGTTCTGACAACCGTCTCCTACCTTGTCGTTCGCCGATTGACCCGCCTTCGGTTTCACTCATTCAGCATTGGCCAGAAGGTCATCGCCGATCGTCGCCGTTTATCTAACCGGGTTTTTACCTGCATTACGCTTTCCAAGACGGGGTTTTTACTCCACCACACGTCTAATCCAAAGGTTGTCCATGTTACGGTGAAGGACACCACAGATTGGAGTCAATAATGTTAACATTTTCCTCCATTAATTATATAATTGAGGTAAACATTTAAATCTTTTATTAAATAAATTTAATATTATATATTCACGCCTATCCCTCGCAGGGGTTGGCAGAGACCACAGAGCTCCATCCGCTGCGATTCATCGCAGCGAAACGGCTCGTCATTGGTCGCTTTTCGCCCTCGTGAGAATCAGGACGTGACGGGTGGCGAACCACGTCGCCGTCATTTTTCGACAAATTAGGTATATAAAATTCGTCTTTAGTGAATCCCACAAGCCGCATGGGAGGATGGAGGTCAGCCCCAGCAGAGCCCTGCATGCTGAGGTAAGGCACCATAGTACCCGGAGGAGCCCGACCCCGAGACGATCGGCACGCTTACGACTAGGCTCGCCCCTAGCCACGCATCCATTGGCACGGCAGACCGTGGATTGGCGGAGAGGAAGGGAAAGGATCGAGAAGAAAGGAAGGGGCAGGAAAGGAAAATGTGGATTAGGGGGGTTACCAGACTCGGAATAAACATTTAAAAATCCATATAAATATTTATTCCAATGCGGGAATCGAACCCGCGACCATTGACTCCGCGAGCGGAGGGCCCCGCCACTGAGCCAATCGGTCGTCTTGTACTTGTACAAAGCTATTTGTTTATGAGAACTTCGCCCTTACAACTTATTGAAAGGGAGCACAGCTCAGGATGCAGGATGCATACCAAGAAACAGCTCAGTTTCAAATAAAGTGAGGAAATCTTTTTAAATTTTAATTAAATAGTTAAATTTCTTATGTTGGAAACAAAAATAAATGTTATTTAAATAATATACTATAATATTATATTTAAATCGACTTTACTTAAAAGTAACGTATAAATAACATTTATTCAGATGATTAATAGAGTCAAGCGTTATTTGAGGAACTCCGTTACTATGTGGACAGTTAGAATTTTTACTTAGCTAAGATCCGTGACAAGCAAACAAAAATAGAAAAATGATAATGTGTGTTTTACTGAAAGAAGTGGATTTAAATGGAACTTAAAACTAAATTTTACCAAAAACGGCCGTCAGCAACTCTCCACCTCCCAACCACTATCAACAACACCAAACGGTGTATGTTTGGTGTTGTAATCACCCTTCACGTGTTACACGACAAGACAACCGTAAAGTCTCACTTGACAGTTATCTTCCGTAGAGTCTACTAAATCTGATGATTCCTCGTGTTAAGGCGAAAGACGTGTCGTGTATATTGTGGAAGAGTAGTGGTGTGTGTTTGGTGTTGTTGATACTGGTTGGGAGGTGGAGAGTTGCTGACGGCCGTTTTTCCGTAAGATTTATCTAAGCTAAGTAAAAATTCTGACTGTCCACATACATTTTTTTCAATCAATTTTTATGTAGGTTCCACTACGTGTTTTGACGTATTTCGGTGGTGGGTGGTTATGATCAGTGTTTGAGAAAACTATATAGCCATCTCTACTAATTTTAAGTCTAGCTGGGCACTGCAACGAGTTCTTCCTTGAACAGTACGCATACAAATTCACTCTTTTTGGACCTTGATATGAAAAAGTGTAGTCTTGATACATTATAAGAGGCTTAGAGGATGGTCCAACCTTTATTACCTTCAATTCTAAAAAGAAAACATAATTATGCTATTTATTTTAATTAACTCAATTCTCGGATATATGGGATCACTTATTTTTTTTAAACATAGCATCGTATGATTATCATGCATTTCTATTACTTTAAAGATTTTCTTGTCACTTATTATATTCAGCAATATTTCCGGTAATGCTTGGTGCTTCTTCTTTGTGAATAAAGTGAAAAAGGGCTTCATTTATAAAAATTACATATTAAAAAATATTAGTGCTACAAAAATGTCTTTTATGTCTTCTGTTGTTACTCGCATTTACAAGCAAAATTGCTCTCCGTCTGAAAAATTATTTAATGCCATATTTTTTGTGTATATTTTGAGAAATATATACCAAAACACCATATCATGTTCAGTGGTCATAAAATAAATTTCACAAAATACGAGTACATGTTAGTCTGATTACAGTTTAAAACCCCTTAAAACAGTTTGAACATTTATTTTGATTACCATTTGTTAAGTTATGGAAGCACTATTGTTCAGAATTTATAATGCCCGAAAGTTCTCTATCCCTCTGTTCAAGAAAAAAAGTAAGGTAGGAGAATGTAAGACTAAGATCAGTGGCGATTAAAAACACAGAGAAAACCATTCTTTTAGTAAAGTTATAAATAATCACAAACTCACTTTGTAGTTACACACATAATACACGGAATTTAAAGTTTTGTACTGTAACATTAAAAGCTTTTAATTGGCAAATAGACGACTTAATCTATTTTTATATAATTTCCATTATCTGCTCTAATATACTTAGGCGGTGGGTGAGTGTGGTTAGTATTGGCGAAGATAATTTGGCCTTCTTTATTTAATTTCAAGCGAGCGGGACACTTCATAGAAAACTTCTTTGAACAGTAAGGGTATAATCGTCTAGATTTTGGACCACTAAACGAAAATGTGTAGTCCTTGTACATTATTACGGAAAAGCCTGCCGCTCCAATTTTAATTATTTCGTATGTTGAATCTAAAATTTAAAAACAATATTTTTGCCATCAATATTTTTTTGTTAATTCGATATGTAGAAAAATAAATAAATTACATGAATAATGCTAAATATCTGAACATTATCTTATGTAATAATTATCATTAAATACCATATTTATAATTATAACGAATAAAATGGCCACCGTAACTTGATTATCATCATCAAGCCTCAAAACTTTAGTGTTGGACACTGTCTTCCCTTAAAATTTGTGTAATCCCCACGGTTCGTGCGCGAACTGGCTGTAACTTACAGGTTTATTAATTATTTATTTATTATTATATGTTTTTAATATGTTTTATTTTTAAGGATTACATAATAGTATCGTGGAAAATGTTAAAAATATATTATGACCTAAACTAGCTATTTATTAGTTTGACATTGAAACACTCCAAATACAGAGTGGGAATATATACCTATGACCCATAAATATTTAAAAATATCTCTCGGAACCGGTGACTTTTGGCTGCAAGAGCGTATTTTTCGCGAATAAGCCATGAAAATCGTTCTGCATTATTTTCGTTATATAGCGTCAGAGAACTTTGCAAACTTTTCCAGTAAACATTAGTGGAAAAGTTTGCAGAATACTCTATTTTTAGGAAACATATATATTGAATAAAAATGATATGTAGGTACCAACATAGCATAGTTTACGGGCAAGTTAAACAATTATACAAGGATGTGATAAAACAATACGTTATATTTTATAATTTTATTATTTAAATATATTTCCCCTTATACAATATTTATCTAAACTCTGTAAATTTTTCCGTCAGGACATCGGTACAAACTTGGGGCAGCATGGTTGTGTTCGAACTTAGAGTGCAAAACATGGCCTTCATTTGTAGTAAGTAAACGCACTTTGCAGCCCTGACCTTTCTTGGAGCAATACCATCTTGTCTTGTTGCTCATATTCGCAAATGTAAATCCGTTGTACACTAGCACAAAACCCTTGCCACGGTTGCTCGGAATAAAATATACTTCATCTGTAAACAATATATTATTAATTTTATTTATTAATAAAAAAGCTCTTCGTTTATTGTAACTCAAAGTGTATATTTGACAAGTTAAATTTATGTTATCTAGATTTGTATTAATATAGAGATTATGATCTGTGCATAAAACCGGATTCTACCAAATTATTAAGCAACACTTCAACACTTTGGAGTTCAAATTTAACTTCTTAAAATTACATCATTTGTATTGATTTCAAGAAACAATCTGTTGCTAAAGGCAATAAGAGAAAATAATTGAGTATATATTTTCATTCGATAAATAAATATTATTCAAAAAACGGCATTTACCGTCTGATGACTAGTTTTTGTAAATATCAATACAATGTCAAGACAAGATCAAAGTGGTATAATTATGGATAAAATAAAAACATGACACACATTCATATTTTTATAATTATGACAATACAATAACTTATGAAAATTTATGAATTACTCCATTGGGAAATCTAAACATATTCGGAGCAGTGTGATTGTGTTCAAATTGAAATTCCATGACACGACCATCAGTGGCGGCCGTGAGTCGCGCTTTACAGCCAGTGTATTTCTTTGAGCAGTACCATCTTGTCTTACTGTTCATACGCGCGAAAGTGAATCCCCTGTACAAGAGAATGAATCCTTTGCCACGGCTGCTTGGAATAAATTCCGCTCTATCTGTACAAAACATTATTATTAATTGAGACAGCACAGTAATTCGTTTATTTTTTAACATAATAAATAACTTCTTTCCATATGATTGCACAATTTCTTACAATGATGGAAACATTTTAAAGAAATTATCCCTCATACCACTAAACTTTATTAATTTTATTATGGCAACTTATATACATGTATAAACATATAGTGATTAAGATACAGAAGTCACTTATAGTTACAAAGCATTCAATTATCAATAAATTGTCACTAAAATTATAATTGATTCATCTATTACATACATTCAAACTGGTAACTATTTCTTATTTTATGGTACAGTCATTAAAGCAAAAAGGTCCTTAGTATTGTAAATATTGCCATGTATTAGCCAATTAGATAGGAACTCCCAAATATATCTACCAGAACACTTATTTAACATTTTTATAATATAAAGAATCAAAAACATCATTTGTAAAAAAAATTATGCTTAATTAAAAAAAAAATTGATTTCAATTTACAAAACATACAGCAAACGTTGTTCTTAATTAAGTATAATTTGTATTTTAAATTTTAGGTCTTTGATTGTGAATATAATGTAACATATTATACATACATCATTAGCAGATTAAACGTATCTTTAAATAATGCACTTCTCACAAAACTATACCTGTGTACATATACATACACTCCTTTGCAAAAAAAAAACTAGTAAAATTATAGCGCTGCTGGAAGAGGGGTGTAGCCAATTTTACGTCTCACAGCGGTTAAACGTGTGTTGTTCATCCGTCCCAAGAATCTGGACTCGATACCAAGACACAGGTTCCGTTCAGAGAAGACAATGTTCTGGAAGAAAACGTTGCACAAAACCACAAGACGACCGTCTTTTAATGACTCAGACGCTGAGGAATCGCAAATGCATTTACATAGACTTCAAAAGACACCTTGAAGAGGTATTCGTCGTTTAGACTGGTCAGCGCGGAGCCCCTACGTTAATCCCATTGAGTATGTTTGGGACCTCCTAAAAAGGCAATTATGATCTGTCCAACCACTTCCACAAAATATCAGGGAGCTTAAACGTGTGATTTCCTGTGGAATGTGTTCCCACATTCCACAGAACACCATTAAAAGCCGGATGGAAAGCATGCGAAGACAAGTATATGTCGTAATTGCTGCAAGAGGTCATACTCGTTATTAATTTTTATTTTTTCATGTCTTTTTTTTTATTAAAGTACCATAAAAATACTCGTTACCTTAATTTCACTATACCCATAAAAATGTCCATTTTCACACCAATTTCTGTTTACATTGACTAAAACACTGATTCTAGGATTTAAGTTATAAAAAACTATTAATACATAATTATAATAATTGATGTGCGGTTCCCAGTTTAGAATAAGGTTATCCTATAAATTACTGCCTTACCTCCAATATTAGCTTAAATAAAGCTTTTCATTATATCATAGGTTTATTATCCCAAAGAAACTCAAGGCAATTACTTTTGAGTTTCTTTCGGATTTAACAGATTATTATAATAATGATTATAATAATAATATTATGAAATCCTAAATACATATAAATAATACATACATACATAAAAAATATGATTTGAGTAAAATCTTTTTAATATATCTACCATGTTTTGTAACTTCTCGCATAATCTCCTCCATACATATTCATAACCTTCATATAGTTTGTTGTAAAAAAATATAACTGTGACTTTTCAATAGCTATGATATTACAATGTGCGCTATAACATTTCATCTAGTTCTACGATATGTTTAAAGTTTCAAGTTTTCGACTCAGGTCAGCCAGTCAAGGTAGTCAGTAAAAACATGTTAAAAATATTTTTATTTTCGTCTAGGATTAGAACATTTGAATTCACATACGTATGAAGATTAAATTGCCATAGAACTAATAATAATCTAGTGGTTAGTACGTTATAAAATACTATTTATAATGTCAAGTTTGAATTAATCACGAAGTTTTAAATATGATTTCTCTTTCCAACTATATATAAAATGGAAATATCTTATTTAAAAAGAAAGCATAATACCGTTAAAAGGAATAGACCTTCGAAAACATTAATACTGTTATAATATTTACTTAACACAGTCAATCAATGTACCGGAGTCTTTTAAAGTGAGAATAATATTTTTCTTTCTTTTTATATAACACCTGCTTTAAATTTGTAAATTTTTCCATCAGACGTTCGATACAAATCCGGCCGTTTGTGATTATGTTCAAACAATGCACACAATAATCTTCCCTCCGTACTGGTTTTAATACTTGCTTTACATCCAGTATTCCTCTTAGAGCAATACCAAAGTGTATTGCTAGAAGATTTGGCAAAAGTGAAGCCTTTGTACATAATTATGTTGCCTTTACCACGGCTGCTTGGAAAATACTCTATTCCATCTGTAAAAATTAAGCGTCTATGCATTACTCATGACTATTTTATGTCCGACGGTCATAGAAGTAAACCTCAACAACCTTATAGGAGTAACCTTTTAAGATCAATAAGACTAAAGAAAATACACTTAATTTTGTTGAATGTGAATAACATAATTTATAGGTTTTTTTTAATATACAATTTTTGCGAGAAAATATGAAATTCGTCAAATTTTTCATCCAATGAACGCTTTTTGTTCAATATTAAGTTTTAGTTATCATTTTATAGTGATCACAAACGATTTAGTATCGTACAACGTTTAACTACGGGTAATTCCCACAGATATGATCCATCTCCTTAAAGTGTACATTTTAACGATGTTTAAATTTCTTGTAATATTGAGGTTGACATTTTAAATTATCTATCACGTATCTAGATTAAAAGTGTTCATAATATGTACATTGTAGACTATTTATTTGTGCATGATATTACTTTTGTTTTAAATATTTATATAAATATAAAATTCAAAACATTTTTATTTCTGCTAACATATTACTATTCGTCCTCATCAAGACAATACAAGAGTAGCAGTCCATTGCTGAACATTGGCTCCCTCAAAATTGAGAGGCGTAATCTAACATTTGACAGGCGGATTGGGGATTGCAGATAAGTTTTTATTACTCTTGTAGATGATGGTTGCCCAACTACTAGTATTAGCGCATATAGGCACTATACTCAAATTTAATTTCATTTTTTTGTGGGTATTCATGTAACAATAATAATATTTTCAGTACCAGTATTAAAAAAAATCAAATCTCAAAGCGAGCAGATTTCCCTCAACAACAATATTTTATTGTCTTTTGACATCCGTGTCATCAGACAGATATAATTTAAAATGAATTGTCTCACAATGTGGTATGCCTTGAGGAGATTAGTTAAGTACTGAACTAAGATAAATGAAGATTTAAATAAATTGATTAAAAAAAACGATACATTGTTATTTATTTTCATTTTGCTAAGAACAATTTCTAAAGTTTAGTTGCCTCATTTAATCTTCCGTAAATACACTACACTTGTTAAGCTATTTTTTTGAAAGAAAGCTATTAAAGTTTATTAATATTACTACAATTCTTGTTTTCCAACTAAGCTAATAATGCTTGTGCTGGGATATGGTTCACATCAAGAGTCCAGTGAAAGATACGAATCACGACCTCAAATCGTAAGGTCGAGGCTCACTGACTGAGTTAGTGCTGCTTCGAATTAACCAATATTAAGACTAGGGAGATGCTTATTTCTAATAGTGGATTACCACAGGCTGTTGTTAATCGTGATGATGATGATGATGATGAATGATTATATATAGGGCTGTTCGTTTTCTCGTACAAAAAGCAATGAAAAGATAAAGTTTAAATTAAAAGCAATCACAGTTCGATGAGTTTTTATTTTAAAACTCAACGAAAAATTGACTCGATGACGTCACCCATTGACATCGGGTACACGTTGATATGGACAAGTTGTCCACATTTTTATAATTTTATAGAATAACATTTTTAATAATTATTTTTACACTTAAAAGACGCCTGTATATCGGCTTGAAATTAGAGAAGTAAATTCTTAATGCTATCTACGGCGCATGAATATAACCTTCCCAGAACTACTCATAAAATATACAGCATGACTATTGTCCGTAATTTTTGAATAATGTTTCCGCATACATCTACACTTATCTTTGTCTTATATCCTATACTTCTTTGAGAACAATACCAATGCTGAGTTGAGTTCCTTTGGGCAAAACTGGTAGTTTTTATAAATCAGTAATAAGTGCTTTGATCCCGAAGGTATCAACGTTTAATATTAAAATATGTAAAATTCTTCATTAGTAATACTGAGATTTGCAGTTTTCGTTATAACTTAGGGCCACCCCATTCTTGCCGTGCCGTTTTATTTGAGTTAATTATGGGAGCAAATACCAGTGGATCGGCAGTAGCGTCTCCACGGGTAATCCGTCTGCCAACCTTGGAAATTACGGTAACATCTCATTTTTAGGGGAGCTAAATGTCCAGCAATGGACATCATGAAAGGATGTTCATTATTTATGATATTTAGAAGTAGGAATAGAACCGCGTGAGAAAGGGGAAATTAAAGTAAATAAATGGAAAACGTGCGTAGTGTTTTGTGTGATTATTACATATGTTATACAGTGGATGAACTGATTCCGAGAAGCTCTAGCAGTAGTACTGACGCAGGGTGATCAGATCATCCTGCTAATGATTCTTTTGTGTTGGTCAAAATGCATCAAAAATAAAAATTAATGTATAATAATCTGAGATAACCAAGGTTTAACAGTAATAGAGCCATGCATGAATGAGCTGGTTCGACCGGGGAAGTATTACACCTTTGCAGAATATCACCGTTAAGCAGGAGCATTTTTTTGTGTTACCGTTTAGTACGATAAATGCAGAAATCGGAGTTCCAAATACTTTCTTCTTTTATTTCATTCTTCCCGGCCTATTTCTTCCTTCTTCTTAAACTTTTTTCTTCTATTATTCAGATTCTTATCCTAAGATATGAATTGCTTTTGTACTACTATTTATTGCATTTATTGCAGATGTCCCTCGGTCGCTCACGATCACGTAAGACGGTCATACTTTTTTTAGCTCTTCCATAAAAAGAAACAAGCTTTATCACTTAAATAATTACCACAATAAGGTATACCCGAACTTTGAAGCGGGTGTAACGAAAAAACAGCAGAATATTTTAAAGCGGAAACTACCTACAGCAAGTCTACTAGGACCTAAATTTGTCAATAAATAATAGAGGGAAGATATTTCTACAAAAGTAATTAGTATCTTTCATACAATGGCGTACTAGAGCATTTTAAAGAGGACAGCTTTACTAGTAAAATAAAACGGAAGCAAATTGTTACCATACTTATATTAAAAGTAACTAAATATTTTTATGATAAATAGCTCAACCTGATATTTTTATATAAAAACCTCCTTCAGTCTGCGTATATATTGGAGGACTATGATTATGATTGTAATCACAAAATAGAACTTCTGTCTCATCTGCATTTAAAAACACCCTTGCCTTGCACATCTTGGCTTTTTTCGAACAATACCAGTGTCTATGAGTTGTTTGAGCGAAAGTGTATCCATTAGCCATAAGTAACCTTTTGTTTCCATGAAGTTTTATGAAATGCAGTTCATCTGTAAAATACTAATAATATGTGAATCAACTTTAGGTAAAATGTATTCCTAATAATAAGGAAAATTAGTTGATATTCATTAGTTATTATAAAATAATAACGAAACATTAAAAAGAAAAAGTAAAAATCATTACTAATTTAATAATATAGCTTCATTAGTGCACATACATTAGTATAGAAATATTTTTTTATTAATAAGTTTGAAAATTTTTTAAATAAAATAATAAAAATAAATTCAATGTATTATAATTAAAACCAACATAGGTAATTAACATTTAATAAAACAACTAAAGATAAACGGTTGTTGTTAGTTCTTTTGAGCTCATCATTTATTAGATGGCTTATAACCATTTCTTGTAAAACGTGTTATTCTTAACATTATAACATACAAAAATAATGAAGCAGTAAATCTGCATATTCTGATTAATTATCAATTTTGTTAGTGGAAAAATACATCTAAACTGGAATATAGTCTCCATCTCTTGTTTTTACGTAATTACGAGGTTGGTGATTATGACAATCAAAAAAATCGATGATTTTGCCTTCTGCGTCCAATTTTAACCTAGCTTTGCATTTAGCGTTCTTTTTAGAGCAAACCCATGTGTATAAAAGTGCACTCTGTGAATACGTGTATCCGTCTACAAGTAGCAAATCCTTTCCTCGTTGCGATACTACAACCTCGTATTTTATACCTGAATAACAAACCAATTATAGCCATTAATACCATAAAACAAACAAGCCTGGTAATATTTTGCAATTCACAAGACTGCGTAAGTATAATAGTGTGATGGCTAGTTTTAGGGATTACATTAATGAATACGAAGATGTACACATCACTTTTACCATGAACGTAATTTAATATGCATAGTTAGCGCTCTAACTGAATCACAATAAATCAAAACTGATGAAAATGTAATTGTAATCGTTGTCTATTTGGGGAGATTTGATAAAAAAAAAATAATAGTAATACTAGTTTTATTTTATTGTTTCTACTAAAAATTTTTTCATAAATAAATTACATGAGAAAGACAGACAACCGAAACAAAGTAAACACTCTATAAAATTTGTCATCTAAAGCAGAGGTGGCCTATCGGTCGATCGGGGCTATTAGTTTGGTCAATCGTGGCACGACAAAGAAAAACAATTTTAAATATTATTTTTTTATTATTTTATGCAATAATCTACAAGTTTGGTGTGTTTTCCTTCTGCGTAAATTAAAAACAAGTCTAAAATACATATATATACATATATATATATATATATATATATATATATATATATATATATATATATATATATATATATATATATATATATATATATATATATATATATATATATATATATATATATATATATATATATATATATATATATATATATATATATATATATATATATATATATATATATATATATGATTGACTCAGTTAAAATCTCATGTAATAGAATGAATACAAATCAAATTTTCATATATTAATCAAATAATTATTTACTAAATTAAAGGCAAAGTTGTTTATCAATCTATTAAAAGCGGATACATTTACCATTTTCCAAACGATGAATTTTTTGGGGAGCATGATTATGAATGTTGACAATAGAAACAATATTTCCTTGGCACATAATAAGTTTTGCTTCGCATGTACCTGAATTTGTAGAACATTTCCAAGTGTTAACGCTTCTCTGATAAAACGTGAAACCTTCAATTAATAGTAAATCTCTCCCTCTGCGAGACTTTACTATTTCGTATGTTGTACATTCTGGAATTTTTTTTTAAATTTAAACCAACGAAACTTTCATTTGATCAAACCACTTCAAACATACCGATAATGTCAGTTGTAGCAATTTTTTTATAAATCTAAAAATCTAATGAATTTAGATATAGTGAATTATAAATTAAGTAAAAATGGATAGTTTACTTCATTAAAAATAAAAGCAGAAATCTTAATTTTCACAATATGACGTGCTGGACATTTTTTACAATATAAGCCATTCATCATATGTCTAGATATGTGATACGGTTTTTTATCATAATAACAAACAATTAACATGAAATTGTTAGTCACAAAAATTTTGCCATTTGGTTAATAAATAAATAACCGCGGTTAGTTTTCAAATTTATTTTTTGAATTTTAATTTAGTTATTATTTTGTAACATGTTATAAGAGTAAACCTCGCTACCTGAAGTAGAGAAACAAATTTATTTGCAGGACTATTAACTTCCCTTCTCTACAATTTTGGAAAAATATTCTGCAAATCTTTCAGGCCTTTCTGTATCCGCTGATGTACTTTCTTCAACAAACCTTATATTACGCAGAGAAAATCTGTTCTTAAATCTGTCGAACCATCCTCTACTGGCTTTAAATTCAGTTTTATGGACTTCATTAGATAAAACGCACTCAGAATCTTTTAAACGTTGGTAAACCTTGAGTGCCTTTTGTTTTATGGCCATACTATTTAAAGGTATATTTCTGGAGTAACAGTCTTTAATCCATATCATTAAAAACTTTTCCATCTTAGGCACTAACATGTCTTTTATCCGTGCAACTTTATTCAAATGTAATAAAGAAGTATTAGACATTATAGTTCGTATTTTGCTTTCATTTTGCCTTATTGTTCGAACTGTTGATTCTCGTAAGTTCAATTCTTTAGCAATGGTTGCCACTTTCGCACCAGATTTCAATTTATCCAAAATTCTGATTTTGTCGTCCAGAGCTATACGCCTTCTCCTCAACTTCTCAGGAATTTTATTTAGCTCCGTATGCATGGCTAAAATAGATATTTTACATATAAACATATATAACGTATACAATGTTTTTATAAAGTTTATTTAATGTGAACTAATGATGATGTTTTTTTGACTATTATGGCGTTGTTAGAAAGAAACTCAAGCTGTAAATAAACAAATTAGGTACTGTACTTAATATTCAAACCTCATTGAACCAACAAAGGATAGCTGGAAGGGGCGATAGGGTAGTAAAGCGATCCATGGTAATCAAATCACTTAGATGACATCGAGACCTCAGTTTGGGCCCCTATCGAAGAAGAAACATGTAGGTAATGTGATGTAGGAAAGATGTAGCGATGTCTTTGCGCTCGCCGGCGAGTACGAAGTACATGTGTAATGTGTTCACACGGGCGTACACGATGGCAAGCTTCCCAATAGTTAATTAAGAAGCCTTCCACTCTGCGGTAGCATTAATTAGGGGCTCGCGGGAGGGTCGCATTGTCCACCATGATCTTGTTATCCGATTCGTGAAAGACGTTTTTCAGCCACCTTTGTTGGGAAAGAAAGGGCTTTTCCCTGTGAAACGTAATAAGACGCTTCACAAGTGAATGGGTTAGAATGATGAGGAGCGGATTATCATAGATAATTTAAGGCAAAGCGAGTTCAACAACATAAAAAGCGCACCAACAGTTATCCTACGCAAATAATTTTGTGTTACCTGTGTAGGTGATTTATTAGGTACAGATGGTGTGGGCAAAGTAATGTTTGCATAACAAATAACCGGTTTAATAAGTATTATTTATTATATCATTAAACATTTTGTTTATTACTTTACAGTATGGCGTGGCTAAAACAAACATATTGACTACAAATAATATTTGTAGAAAAAATTCTTTTCGTTACTTTAATACAGCGGTTCTAAACCTTTATTACTCAGGGACGCACTTATTTTTTACGACTTCGCAACACCCTTACATAATTACATGCAAATTTTTTGATAATTGAAGGTACATTTATTAAATTATACACAAATAAAGAACGTACAATACAAACTCATAAAGTACAAAATTGATACAAATATCGTATTTGTAAATCTCACGACATACTTGACAAAGGCTTGCGACACACCAATGTCTCGCTACACGATGGTTGAGATCCGCTGCTCTAATACATGTACAATTCGATGTATATCATCCAGCTTTCTAAAATATTTTAACACTGAATACTGCAATGACCAACGAGAGGAATAATCATGTATATTACTCCAAATGATAACAAGTTTTCTTTATATATTTAATCATTATCTTATGCAAAGTAGATCTTATACATAGATAATATAATATATAGTACTATATAGATAAATATTCTATAGATTAATATATGTACATCGATGTAGATCTTATATATATAGTAATATATCCAATACATTTCTTTGCAGAATTAAGGCTTCTGGGCTCTTTCGATTAATATATATATACATAAATTTTTAAATGAAAAATGAAATTAAATCTTTTATCTTCCTAAGGCTTATAGGCGTATAAATTGTCCATCTTTGGTACGTAATATCTTTTTCTGTGGGTGATTGTGACAGTCAGAAATACAAACGATATTATCTGCGAGCACTGAGATTTTCGCTTTGCAAGCGGACGCATTACGAGTGGAGCATCTCCATGTGTGTTGACTACATTTAGAATATGTATATCCTTGTGCCAACAGTAACTGTTTTCCTTTTTGTGATATAACCCTTTCAATCTTTGGAAAAGCTGTAAAAAAAAAGTTAAAAATAAGTTATTTTTTTTAACAAAAAGCAGTACTTGTGCGTTTAAACGATAAATCAAGACTCAAGACTCGGTTCAATAAATCTGTTTCATCGAGTTCTTTAGTCAAATTTATTTTGAAAAAAAGTTCTAATAAATAAATAATTCAGTACTGAGCATTACACATCCTGTCGCATTACACACTTTAACACGTACTTAGAAGACAATGGTTTATGTTTACTCGTTAGTTTTTTTCTTATCGATGTCTTCAAATACTTATCATTCACTCCCTAAATCAGCGCTTTTCGACAAAACAAGAAAGCATTACAATTAAAACAGGTATTCTACTATTCATATAGTGCACTGGACAGTGTTTTAAAGTCAAATATAACTTTTCCTATAAAATACATATCCAAAATCCAACTGATTATCATACAAATATAAGGACTTCTCTAGCTCCATAAAGTTGAGCGATATTTTAATGTCGTACATACAGTAATCAATGAGATGGATCGAATTACTAATGTCAGAAATGTTAAAGCGTTTTAATAAAAGGTTTATTGGACTTTTCCAGCCAACTTACATCAGTGACGTTTTTATTTCATTTTTATAATCTTATATTTATTATGTTATATTATTTATTTGTGGTGGCGTATTATATAATATAGTTCGATTAAGACTTATAAGTGAAGTGATATGAAATAAATGGATGTATCGTGACTATTTAAGTTGACTGAAAAAGTCCATAAAAGGTTTTGGTAAAATGAATAGCCATTCTACCAAAACCTTCTATGTTATATTTCATTTTATCAAGACGTAACATGAAAAACTGACTGAACATTTCACGAGATTTGATATTATTGCATTTTACTTGACACTGGCATAATAGTTTTGACTAATTGCTATGAAAGAAAAAAAAAGAAAAAGGTTTTCATCAGGGTGTTTATATTGCATTAATCTTCTAAGCTTCGTGATAAATATAAAATCGTTCCTTTTTTAATTTGTTTTCCATAACACAAAATTGTTTTATAATCTATATTTACTAAATTCTAAATTTAGTTTTTATTATATTATATTAGGTGTACAAATAAGTTTCCGCAGTTTTTTATAAAAAATTAGGAATTTATTGTAAAGGAAAAGTACATTACGTTTTATTCAAAGTATTTTCCATCATTTGCCACTACTTTTCCCCATCTTTCTGGCAACATTCGGATACCCCGTCGAAAAAACTCTTCATCTTTTGACGCTATCCACAAATCTACCCAATTTTTGGTGTCTTCATATGATGTGAAGCGCTGCTCAGACAGACCATGTGCCATCGACCGGAACAGGTGATAATCAGAAGGGGCTAAGTCTGGTGAATACGGCGGGTGGGGTAAAACTTCCCAGTTGAGTGTTTCCAAGTATGTTTTTACCGGCGCCGCAACATGTGGACGAGCATTATCGTGTAAAAGAATAATTTTGTCGTGTCTGGAGTAGTAATGGGCGCGTTTTCCTTAAGTGCCCGACTCAATCTCATCAATTGTGTTCGGTAGAGAGCTCCAGTAATGGTTTCGCTTGGTTTCAGCAATTCATAATACACGACACCAAGCTGATCCCACCAAATACACAGCATGAGTTTTTTTCCATGAATATTCGGCTTAGCTGTCGATGTTGATGGTTCGCCGGGCTTAACCCATGACTTTCTCTTCTTTGGATTATCGTAGTGAATCCATTTTTCGTCACCAGTGACTATACGATGCAAAAAACTCTTTTTTTTATTCCTGGCAAGCAGCATTTCACTCATGCATAATCGGCGTTCAACGTCTCTCGGCTTTAGTTCATATGGAACCCAATTTCCTTGTTTTTGAATCATTCCTAACGATTTTAAACGATGTGAAATTGCTTGTTGAGTCACTTGTAGAGTAAGTGCAAGTTCTTTTTGCGTTTGGGACGAATCTTCCTCCAATAGTACTTCTAATTCCATGTCTTCGTACACTTTCGGCCTTCCACTGCGTTCTTTGTCTTTAACGTCAAACTCACCGTTCTTAAACTTTTGAAACCATTCCTGACAACTTCTCTCACTTAAAGCAGCTTCACCATATGCTTCTAGAAGCAATCGATGCGCCTCAGCTGCAGATTTTTTCACATTAAAGAAGTAAATCAAAAGTTCCCGCAAATGATGCTTATTCGGAATAAAACTTGACATTTTTGCACGAAAAAAATTACGTGATGCTGATACGGAATCACTAGTACTTTAAGGTTATGGTGTTGCCAGATGACTAAACTTGGGATATTACGTTTTACATCTGACAATTTCTCCATAACCTTCTGGTGGGGCCATCTTTTGACAAACCGCGGAAACTTATTTGTACACCTAATA
>JASFAT010001949.1:600000-786397 GCA_031353405.1 Baronia brevicornis
TAACGGAGCGCCGATTCGCTACGATAAATGTGGAAGGAAGGTTGGATGAATGTGAAGGAAGCAAGGAAGGTGTACCGGGATCGTAGCAGATGAAGATCTGTGGTCGCTGCCTACCGCTACGGGAAACAAGCCGGACGATATGTATGTATGTATGTAACCTATAACAATTCCTTGTTAAACATAGACTTTCCTTAGGGTGTAGCATTTAATTTCATCTTCAGATTCACGCATGCAGTTTCTATCAGACGTACACTCTGATACCTGCTCCTTATACCTCTGATGATGAGATATACCTCCTTTAGAGCTGACGAAGGATATCCCATCTCTCAGTATCTTTTACTGTTTTTTACCATGTGAAGTGCTTCGGGGAATTCGGGATAATTCCGGCCGCTGAGTTCCACTGCCACACAACTCGCCACAAGGAAAAGTTTTATTCTCCACCATTTCGATGAGTGGCGATCCAGTACGGTGCGTTTTTTCACAAACTTATTTCCACGCACCAATATCCCGTAGAACCAGCTTCTTCCAGAGGTGTTTCCAAACCAATACGACAATGGAACCTTAAAAAAACAAGCCTACACTTTCCTTGGAGGCTGGCAATGCTTCTGCACTGCCTATGGTGCTGTGGATGTTTATGAGCAGCGTTGATTGCTTTCCATCAGGTGACACGCCAGCTCGTTTGCCTACCATAAAAAAACCACGTTTACCAAGACACGCTCTCCACTCCAGCATTCGTCTTTTCCAACGTGACCCCATACAACTTTTTTGCCCAACACGACCAGTAATGTAATGAAATCTAATGCCATAGGAATAAATTTAAATATACATTTGATCGTAAAAGAAATTTGAATAATTAAAAAGTTAAATATGTATGTCTCCTAGTACAATTTGTAAGCGGCTTGAAGCTTATGGTTGTTGTACACGCATTAGAGCCGTGTTCGAATCACCTTTAACGATCGAACTTTTATAGTTTCACCAGTTTTTTTTATGTGAATATATACATGTATTTTTAAATTTTTATGATTCGCTTTAATTTATTTTTTTATGGAAGAAGTTGACGAGTGGAGCACTCGGGTTCTTTTGCATTTGACGTGTACGCATTAACAATACTTAGGTCACAAGTGTATTGAGTAACAGAAGAGACGAGGCGTATTATATGGGGGGGGGGGGGAGAAAGAAGTTTAGAAAATGAGGGTAACCGGTAGCAGAATTAGCTTATAGTTTACTACATTAGTGGTAGAGCCACGCTGCAGACAACAATGACATATTATTTTATTATCATCATATTATTTGTCTGTAGCATGAATGGGCCGGCTCGCCTGGGGAAGCGCCACATTCTCGCAGGAAACCGGCGTCTGTGTGGTAGTTCAGCTACCGTGCTTCATCCGGTGAGCGGTTGTGTTCCGGAAGCCCAATCCCTCCCCTCCTCCTCCTCCCACAATAACACTATCCTTAAAGGACGGTAACGCTCCTGCACTGCCCGTGGTGCTGCGGATGTCTATGGGCGGCGTTGGTTGCTTTCTATCAGGTGACACGCCTGCTTGTTTGCCTTCCCATAACATAAAATAAGCCCGAATAAGCAGTATGCGCATGTGTACCGATAATTTACTGTTTCACTTCAAGCACACGGCTTCAACAAGATGGCACTTTGCTAGAGAGACCATGGACCATCGTGATTTCGCGTCTAATAAATTAATAAGCCGTTTTGGCGATAACCCCTGGCCTTCCGGGTCGTCAGATGTGGCCTTTTCTCTGTGAGATTACCTCAAAAGTAAAGTGTATAAAACAAATTCAATACAAGGACTTCAATTCAATCCTCTCAGCAATACAAGGACATATTATCAGTGAGGTTAATAGAACCCCCACATCGCTACTTTGGCAAGTGACACAGAATATAATTTAATAATAGGGACACTAGATCCCACACTAGGATTCCCTGTGTGGTGGGAAACTAGGCTTTTTCCTTCGTAAATATTACATAAATATTATAAAATAAATATCAAAAGGTAGAGAAAAAAAAATTAAACACAAGTGATAATAAAAAAAATGGTTAGATTTTAATAGTGTGCCTGATGTGACGGTCATATACTCAGAAATCAGTTTATGTGTACAATTCGACGACCGATTGGCTCAGTGGCAGGGCCCTCCGCCCACTTAGTCAATGGTCGCGGGTTCGATCCCCGCATCGGAATTAATATATATTCGCAAGCGTGCCGACTGTCCCGGGATCGGGTTCCCCCGAGTACTATGGTGCCTTACCTCAGCATGCAGGGCTCTGCTGGAGCTGGCCTCCATTCTCCCTTGCGACTCGTGGGATTCACTAAGACGAATTTAATATACCTAATTTGTTGAAAAATGACGGTGACGTGGTCCGCCACCCGTCACGTCCTGATTCTCACGAGGGCGAGAAGCGACTAATGGAGAGCAGTTTCGCTGTGATGAATTACAGCGGATGGAGCTCTGTGGTCTCTGCCAACCTCTGCGGGGGATAGGCGTGAATATATAAAAAAAATTCGTACAATACGCGAGCAAAAATTTGATAGTACAATCACTGTGAAACAAGCAATCATGTTATAATCGAATCACACGACATTGGAACCTTCAAGAAGCAAGCCCGTTTATTTCTCAAAGTCCGGCAACACTTCTGTAATACATTTCTTTTGGCGGTGTTTATCTTCTATCAGTTGACACTCTTACTCGTGTCTCCCTTGCCAATAAAAAAATATGCTCTTTTCAAAATGGCTGCTATAAAATATGTCAATTCAACGCGTAAATTTTAATGTTTTTCGACATTAAAATTTTACCCCTACAGAGACAAAGTATTGATGTACTTAGACAATGCATCGAAGCCATCAAAGATTTTTACAGCCACTACTATCTTTATGCTTTTCCTAGGAAACTCTCCGGGATGGATGCATTACGGTAATTGCTCATGGTCTTCGCTCACTAGACTGATCGAGTAATTAACGTATTTAAAAAAAAAAGGATTTTTGCGAATCGATTATAAAGTTTTTATTGTAAATAGTGTCATTATAACAAAACACGGCGAGATAAATAATATTTAGACAATAGAATCCCTTTTGTGTTAGGGCATACAGTTAAAGAAGAGATAATGTCAACAATGATTATGATATAATTTTTTATAGAATAGCAGGCAAACGAGCGTGCGAGTAACCTGATGTCAAGTCACCAGTGCCACCCATAAACGTTCGCAATGCCGAAAGCGTCACTAATGTGTGATACATACGCTAGTCTCTTGAATGCCTTTATGCCAGTGTAGTGGTATATTTACTTGGGAATATTACGGGTGGTAAATCGCTCCGTATTTGCATAGTTCGTGTCATAAAACTGTAACAAATTTTAATCTAATAAGCGTCATATATTTAGATTCCTATGTATGTAATAATTAATGTAATTTGTACGCCATAAGTGACAATGTGATGGAGTTTTTAAACGTCTTTTTTCATCTTGTAATACCTCATATTATGCAAATAAAGAATTATTATTATAACTATTACCGCTAATTTAATGTTGTGTAATAACACTTTAGCTCAGTTTAATTTTAAATTTACATTTTGAATACACTGATCGTGGACAATATTATTTTATTCTGCACCTCGTCTTCTGGTATAGCGGACGAAGTCTCTTACACGCGGACCGATCGTTAGGAAGTTTTACAGAAGTAAGAATTAGTTCTCGATTTTTAGCGTAACATTCTACTTTGCAAACTTTTATTATCAAGTAGTTAAGAGAAGTTTTACTTCCCGTTTTATCCTCTAGAAGTTTAATTTTGAAAGTTGGCTTCGCTAATTTAAACAATTTTTAACACCCGGTATTTTCCGATGTAGTAATTCGTGAGTTGCAAAAGTTCATATAAACGTCTCAGTTCATATAAATTACCCAGTTCATATAAATGACCCAGTTAATGTAAATGACCCAGTTCATATAAATGACCCAGTTCATATAAATGACCCAGTTCATATAAATTACCCTATTCATATAAATGGTTCATATAATTGACCTAGTTTGTTTATCATCTTCACTCTTGACGCTTGTGTTCGATAATGAAGTTAATTATTATGTTTATATATGGCAAGAAATGACAAGAAAACGAACAAACATGTCGCCTGCCTCAAGGCAAACTATATATATATACATATATACATACTAGGCTACAACAATATAAGCCTTTTTTATATAGGCCTATAATATAAGCCACAATAACATTTTTTCGCCTACGCATTTGTTACAACCCTAATACCGATACACCAATTTTCCACTCGTTCAGACAGACAATGCGACTGACTGATAGCTATATACACGTGATGGATGTGGTAATCGGTTCACTTGATGTTATTTATTGTCACGGCTTTGTTCGATGCCATTTTGTTCTTATAAACTAGATCCAAAGTAATTTGACACTATCCATACATTTATATATTTATAGACCTTTTATCTAACATATTTAGCTATAAGGCTCTATGTCAGTTAGACATAACTAACTTAGGGCCTTATATAATAGCTAAAGACTTTGTAGCTTAGTACCTTGTAACTTGAGGCTTTGTAGCTTAGGATTTTGTAACTTAGGTCCTTGCAGTTTTGGACCTTTTAACTTAGGTCTTTGTAGCTTAGTACTGTGGCGCCTCTGCCGTACTACTTTACGGCGACACCCGGGATCTTTAGGGGGTTTTTATTTTGTAATAAAATTCTTCAAAACTATATTAATTTATTCTTCCATTTCATTGACAATTATATCTTATTCATATTAATACTGTATTATTTTTTACACCTTTCAATTTACATTTTATATATGTGCCAAACGGGTGACATGTCTATATAAAAGACATCTAACGAACTATAATAATATTTTGTTTTAATAGAAAACTATTTCTTTTTAATTTCAAATAACGAATTTAAAAAGAAATAATATAAAAAGTTTTATTGCATTAGTGATACATTTAGTGATGTATCACTACAGTACCTTGTAAGTTAGGGCTTTGTAACTTAGGACCTTGTAACTAAGGGCCTTGCTGCTTAGGACCTTGTAACTAAGGGCCTTGCTGCTTAGGACCTTGTAGCTTTCATTCCTGAGTATATGCACAGATCCGAATTGTAAACTGTACATTTTTAAAGATGTGAAGTTAATTTTTCATATACAATATATAAAGGCAAGCGGATAATGGACGTAGTCGAACAGAAAAACAAATTAGGTTTATTAAAATTCGTCATAGTGAATCCCATGAGGCGCAAGAGAGAATGGAGGTCAGCCCCAGCAGAGACCCGCATGCAGAGGATAAGGCACTAAAGTAACCGGAGGAGCCCGCTACGACTAAGCTCGCGACTAAGCACGGCAGACGGTCAATTATCGGAGAGAAAGTGAAAAAAAAAGGATAGAGAAGAAAGGAAATGGCAGGAAAAAGGAAAGATAAATGTAGACAGGATGATAGGGATATTATACTACCGCAACGAAACAAGGAATGATACGGAAATAGCTCGGGAGACCGGGGTTACGTACCTATGTACCAATATCATAACTACCGGACTGGCGGCTAGGCAACACTACATAATACCGACCGACCGAAAGACCGAACAATATTACATAATAACCACATTATATGTATGTATGGCCAATAGGTGTTTAGTCTGAGTCTAAATGCCCCAGCTCTGTCTGTGGACAAGCGTGATGGGTTTGTGCCCAATCTCCCAGAAATTATGAGGTCACAAGCCTCATAATTTCTGGGAGATTGGGCCACAAGCAAGTTGGACATTATGAGTTGTGCACAAAAAGATATTGCGTTGATCCTACTTCTGACCAAGGAAAAGCATTCGCTTTATGAGTACAGCTGTTATTCATCTATCGACTTTTTTGATGTATTTTATCGATATCGACATCACTATACTGTACTGTTCTATTCAAAACGGTACTCATACGCAGATCCTGCATCAAGTAGAAAATGTACGCGGCAGTATAAATGTGCATATTTTGAAAGCGCCCGATACATAGGGATTTAGGTCGAACGGCGATTCATTAAGCGAAAGCTTTGATAGTGTTACGAGGTAAGATAGGTGTGCCTAGTAGTGTGTGTTAAGCGATAGCGGACGCTGAAGCGGATATTTTCATTTTCATATTAAAGTCTCTTTAAACGTTTTGGGCACACAGAAGATGAATGAAAGACGACCAATAAAAAAAATTTACGTTGCGGATGTGGATGGAAGGATCGTTAGGGGAAGACCAAGAAGAACATATCTTGACTAAATTGCCGCTGTTCTTAAGAAAGGCCAGATCGAGTATCTTTAACCGGCGAGCTTGTATGAAGTGAGTGATGAGTGTGGATGAAGCAAAGAAAGTGTGCTGAGATCGTAGCAGATGGAGATTTGTGGTCTCTGCCTACCCCTACGGGAAACAGGCGTTATGGTATGTATGTCTGTAAACGTTAGTTTTGAATGGTATATGAAAACGAGGAAGCATGTAGATTGATAATAAAATACCAAAAACTATAAAAGAATTAAATATGCAAGGTTTAGGATGATATTTTACAATTGGTTATTACAAAACACATTTGATACATTTGGCGAATTTTTTCAATATAAAATGTAATATAACAAAATATGTGGTAATGGTACCACCATTTGATGAGAAAAATTATGACAGACTTTATTGTATGCCATTAATATAGTTATGCATAACATTAATACAATTTTGCATGCCCTTAATATAGTTATGCATGACATTAATACAGTTTTGCATGCCATTTATATAGTTTTGCATGCCATTTATATAGTTTTGCATGTCATTTATATAGTTTTGCATACCATTAATATAGTTTTGTAAAGTACCCAAATTAATGCAGATAAAGAAATTATTATTATTATTGATGGTAAACAATCAATTCACAGACATCCCACGCACCACCACTCTATGGAACCAGCTACCTTCAGTGATATTTCTAAACCAATACGACATTGTAACAATTAAGAAACAAGTCTAATATTATATTAAAGGCCGGCAACAAATTTGCAATGCCTAGTTGTTGGAGTTGAGGAGGGCAAACGAGCAAGCGTGTCATCGGGCGACACGCTTGCTCGTTTGCCCTCCTATCCCATGAAAAAACATTACTGTTGTAAGTCACATGGGAAATGGGGTTGATGGGAAATAGAGGTTGTAATAGCCGCTACCTGAAATCCCTTTTTATTTCAAACATAAATGCTCATACTTCAGACCCGCTTAAGTTAAGGCACTATTTGTAAAGGTCGACCCAGATTTCGCTGCATGCATTCAGGATGCTCGCATTCATCTTTTAATCTGCCGTTGCATTTTCATGTCAATTTTTTACGTACACGTATGATCTGGTATACTTCTTTTTTTTTAAAAAAATATGTAAGTTATTTAATGGCCGACCGTCCCGGGTTCAGGCTCCCCGGGAACTATGATGCCTTACCACAGTATGCAGGGCTCTGCTGGGGCTGACCTCCATCCTCCCTTGCGGCTCGTGGGATTCACTTAAACGAATTAATATACCTAATTTGTTGAAAAATACGGCGACGTGGTTCGCCGCCCGTCACGTCTTGATTCTCACGAGGGCGAGAAGCGACCAATAGAGAGCCGTTTCGCTGCGATGAATGGTAGCAGATGGAGTTCTATGGTCTTTGCCAACCCCTGCGGGGGATAGGCGTGAATATATAAAAAAACTTAATGGCAATGGATAGGACATATGATAAGGGAATAAGGGGAGAAATGGACAAAAATATTCCAGAGAGGATAAATGGACAAAAATAATCTCAGAGTGGTATCCAAGGGATGGAAAAAGGAGCAAGAGGCGACAGACAAAACGCTAGGAAGATGACTTCAGAAGAGTTGATGGCAAAAAATGGATAGGATTAGCAAGAGATAGAGTGGCAAGGAAATCGTTGGAGGCCTTTGTCGAAGACCAAGAAATTTAATTTGTAGAATCGACATTCTACAAATTAAAATTAACTAATTAATCAATGATAATAAATAATAGACAGTAATAAAGGCTTTATTTATTTCGTTATGTATGATCTGGTATGAGCTGTGTTCTTATTTTTTGAAACCTGTAGTTAACTTGGGTAAAATACAATCAGTTTTCCTTCCTGTAGTTAGTTTAAATTCCCCTTAAATCCAATTCTTCAAGTAAGAAACACATATTATTAATTTCTATTTTTTTGTATGTCGCGGATCTTAGCTAAGTAAAAATTCTGACTGTCCACATAAAAAAAACAAAGGTAATATTAAAAAAAGTTATCAAAGACAATATGCAACATCCACAATCACATTTTCTTTTTTTTTATGTCAAATAGCTATATGCTAGTATATATAGGTATTATGCCAGTATCAAGTTAAGAAATCTCAAGTATCTTGAAATGTAAATTCAGCTTGTTATGATACGTCTTGATAAAATGGCTCTACTAAAACTTGTACGAATTTCTGCAGTCAAGTTAAAAATGCAACAATACACGCATTTATTTCCCCTCATTTCAACGCCTTAATCAAACTATATAGAGTAATACTCCACCAAAATCAAAACAATATAACTGATGATTAATCGAGTCAGGCGTTACTTTGCGGAAATCCATTACTATGTGGACAGTCAAAATTGCTTACTTAGCGAAGAATCGCGACAAACAAACAAAGATAGAAAGATAATAATGTGTGTTTTTTACTGGAAGAAGTGGATTTACGGGAAACTTAAACTAAAAAACGGCTGTCAGCAACTCTCCACTTCCCAATCACTATCAACAACACCAAACACACACCACCACTCTTCACAATGAACACGACACGTGTTTCGCCTCAACATGAGACATCATCAGGTATAGTAGACTCTACGGAAGACTATTAATGGAGTCAGGCGTTACTTTGCGGAAATCCATCACTATATGGACAGTCAAAAGTTTTACTTAGCTTACCATCCCCCACCTGTTTTCGTACATTGTGGGTGGGGGTTGCTTATATAAGGCGCCCGTGGTAATGGCGGGCCACTTTTCGGTTGTCTTCCGTAGAGTCTACTATACCTGAGGGTGCCACGTGTTGGGGCGAAATACGTGTCGTTTACAAGATGGAAAAGTGATAATGTGTGTTTGGTGTTGTGTAATTTTCAGTAAGTTTTTTGGTTTAAGTTCCAAATAAATCCACTTAACCCAACGGAAAAACACACAATATTAATTTTCTGTTATTGTTTTGCTTGTCGCGGATCTTAGCTAAGTAAAACTTTTGACTATCCCTATCTACGGAAGACAACTGTCTGTATTTGCTTGTCGCTTGTCTTAGCGAAGTAAGAATTTTGACTGTCTACATAATATAATTGATAATTACATGAGATTATAAATATGATATACAAACTTTACATCATTGATGTAAAGTGGCATAAAAAGTAGGTTCTTGTTCTTGATCCACTACATTATTTTTTTTTTTTAATTATATATTATTTTAAATCCGCTCACGCTTTCTCTTTGTTACAGACAGCGCTGCCTTAATAATTGTTCTCTTTGGTTATTCCCAGGGCACACGTAGGCTTTACACGGTGTGGTAACTTTCCACTGAAACAGCTAAATCCCTCTCTCTTGTAACGCGCTGTGGCGGTTAAAGTACTGGTGGCAGCGTCAAATGTGAAATATACAGGGTGTTTGAAATTATCGTTGATAACCTTCAAACCTTTTCTCATTTTAAGCAGCGACAGCTCAGTTGGCAAGGCTTGGGCTTACAATATGTACGTCGTGAGTTGTTTTTTTTTTTATATGATAGGATAAGAAGGCAAACAAGCAGGCGTGTCAATTGATGGAAAGCAATCAACACCGCCTATAGACATTCACAGCGGCAGTGCGGAAGCGTTGCCGACCTTTAAGGAAAGTATCATTATGGAAGTGGGAGGGGGTTTGGGAAGGGGTAAGGGAGGGTGTTGGGTCTCCGGGACGCAGCCGCTCACCGTACGAAGCGCGGAAGCTAAGCTGCCACTCAGGCGTCGATTTTCTGCGGGAGTGTGATACTTCCCCGGTCGAGCCGGCTCATTCATGCTACAGACAAATATTATGCCATTCTTGACAAAGTATTTGTCTTCCATTAGACTATTGATGTGCATCATTTCATAGTACAACATTATAAGCTTAGTATGATTAAAAACATCTAATAACATTTAAAATGACTGCTAGTTTTCTTTAAAAATATTAAAAACACCCGATTTGAAATTAGCTAAATAAAAATTCTGTCTCTCCACACTGTTAAAAGCAGATAGTAATGCTTAGAGGTACAAGGTTTAATATATTATAAGCTTTTACAAGTCACATCGCAAACGATACAAACCATTTTAAATTCCATTCCCCTCAACACTTGAAAAAGTTTCAAAACTCCGCTCCCTTTGAGTTTAGCACAAATAACGCAACTGCGCTATTCGCTGGTCTTTGCAATTCAAATGCGAAATTCGCCATCTTAAATGCGAAAGCGCTAAAGTTAGAGCCTACTTACAAGTTACGCGAAATATATTAAGGCACGATTATATTATTTAAAACTGAATAAATACGAGAATGTTTGGTTCCAACGTCCGGCTACGTTAGTTGTGTGAACTGTACCACAGATACAGTAATATAAAAAAAATAAAGTCAATAACTACATAGATCAAAAAGAAAAAAATCATTTTAGTTACTTTTTATACAATTCATATAAATATTTTTTTCTCCCGTATAAATTTTAAAAATGTATTTGAAATTAAGTGGATGAATAAAAAGTGTTTTATTAACGATTGAAAATTTGAACATGATATATAGGGAGTATATATATATAGGGAATATGTAGAGAATAATTATAATATTTAAGACATTCATTATGATAGTGTGGGACAAGACACGCACCATATTAAATCTAGCATGTAAGCTGTCATATAATTTCTAATATTGTGCAAATGGCTTCACTATATGTAAATGTTGTGTCCGTCTGTAATTAGGGTCACATTTAATTACATATTGTAAAAATTAATTACAATTATGTAATAAACTGAAAATAAAAGAACTAAATTCACCGACATAGCCTTTCGAATTAGCAAACTAAAGTGGCAATGGTCTGGTCACGTTTGTCGGAGATCCTACAATCGTTTCAGCAACCGAGCGCTGGAGTGGAGACCATATCACGGTAAACCTAGTGTAGGACGCCCCCCAGTTTGATGGTTCGACGATCTGCGCAGGGCGGCTGGCAAAAACTGGATGCGTGAAGCCTAAGATCGGGCTTGGTGGCGCTTTTTGTAGGAGGCCTATGTCCAACAGTGGACTGCCGTAGGCTGTTGATTGATTAATGTAATTTTTTTTAATTCCTGCGGATAGTCCATAGATAAATAAATAAAATAGATTGCTCAGATACTTCAACGATATGAAACAAATTGGAATAAAGTCGGAAAAAGAATATGAAAATAAAAGGTGAGAAATTGGTCACATAATAGCAATAAATTACTGTTATTCCTCGTCATTTTCAATAATAGTATTTTTTTTATGGGATAAGGGGGCAAACGAGCAAGCGTGCCGCCTGATGGAAAGCAATCAATGCCGCCCATAGACAACCGCGACACCGCAGGAGTCACGGAAACGTTGCCGGCTTTTAAATAGTACTCGTGATTGTAGAAGAATAATGGACACTGAAAACCAGAAGCCGTTTACACCTACGTAGAAGTGGGTCTTCGTCTGTTTTTAATTGTCTGCTACTCTTCCATCACTTCTTTGTGAAAGGAAGGCAAGCGAGAGATTCAGTCGCAATTTTCTCTCGCGTATGTTGCACCGTTTTTTTTTACGAAAAACGAGGGCAAACGAGCAGGCGTGTTACCTGATGGAAACCAATCAACCCTGCCCAAAGATAGCCGTACCAGCTTTGGTGTTTCTAAAAAAATATCATAATGGAGTATTTAATAAACGAGCGTATGTGTTTATGAAAAGGTGTTAATGGATTTGTGGTACATGTGACGTTATACTGGACAAAAGAAAGTTGGTTACTGTCATCTTGATTGACCTTTTCTATACAATAGAAGAAGAAAATAAGTTGGTATATGTTATTCGAGTCGATCGTCAATCATGTATTCATTCTAAATTCTATATTGTCACGCGAAAAGGAAGATAAAACTCATTATATCTCCCGATGTCTTGTATTAGAAACATTTACAGTACCGGCAAATAAATAACGTTGGAAGGATTACAAAAGCTCTGTCAATAAACATGGCCGCCCTTTTCACGTCGCACGACAGTAACGGACCTCCCAATTATTAACAATTATTGGACAAAGAGAGAAAAAAAAATGCGTACCTTTGCCCGGGCGCGTCATTTGTCCAGAATTCAACTACGAACGTGATGCGAATACCCGTCAGCTATGGCCGCCATTTTATGCAATATGTCGGCGGAACGAGCTGTCAAATGATAAAATGGCGGGAAAAGTGTGGCGTAAGCGAGTTCTTTGGATATTGCGTGAAATAAAAACAATATTCTCAAACCCAACTCGTTTCCCTTTCGTAAACTTTCTTTCTTTTTCCTTTTTTATGGGAAGGCAAACTAGCAAGCGTATGACCCAATGGAAAATGATCAATGCCATTTAAAAAAATCCGCGACACCAGAGGCATTGAAGAAGCGTACCCAACCTATAATAAATATGATTTTTTAAACTCTAATGTCGTATCAGTTCGAAAATACCTGAAAGAAGAAGCTGATTTCAGAGAGCGGTGATGCGTTTCATTACCTCCTTGTTCTCCCGTTATTATTCTTTTTTTGTCTCTCTTATCTTCTTTGCCTTATATAATTAATATGAATTATATTATAATACGCATGTATTATTAATGAAAAATAAATAAATATTTACATCTTACCTTAGAGTAGGCAAAGGTAAAAAAATGCCGATAGTCGAAAAAGATAAAAATTTTTCGGAAAGACAAAGAGAGATGTATTGAACTGGGTGCAAACCTTCGCTACTCGTAGAGGAAATTTTAGAAGAAGAAGTAATACATCCGCTATATTATATTAATTTCATATATTATTTTTTGATTCCATTCGTTGTAATTAGTAACAGATATTAATATTCCGCTATGTCATAATATTAATTCATGCGAATAAACAATAACTGTCGATGAACTAACTTCACAACTAACAAAACATTCACCAGTTACGTTACAAATCGACAATAATCATTTCCGTTCTAATTCCCGAACGCTAACAGTTTGAAATGGGACAACAACGCCGCCATCCGCCATTTTGATATTAAAATTAAGAACTGGCATTGGCACACAGCCATACAGCCATAGTTTCAATTGAGGTTGTATAAGTTCGCGAGTCTGCTTACGCACTATATATACTTTAAAAATAAAGATAATTTTATTATTTTTAACTCAATAAATATTAATGGCTCATAATATAATAAATAGTTTTAAAGGGGCCGTAAGAGAAAAAATACTAACCAAAAGCTTTATAACTATAGTATTAATCTTAGTAGTAAATTAATAATTACAATTTGTACGTTTCTTTTTTGTATGTTAGTAAATAGTTATAGTTCGATTTATAAGTTTGTATTTTATAAGTTTTATTTGGTTTTTGCTGGTTTTACTGATTTTTACCCAGATACCTGGGCCCAACTAAAACCAGTAAGATTTAATGGTCCTACAAGTTATTTTATATTCTTTGTAATTTCTATTAATAAAATTAAATTTACTGCTGCGCTTTGGTGAGCGTTAAGAACCTTAAAACCATCTTCTCCCACCCATCAGTATTCTTCCAATAATGTCAAAAATTCTTAAATATATTTTTGTTAAAGATACTATTAGAATATAGTTATTTTTTTATTTATTTATTCATTTTACAATGTAATAAGTTTGCTACTTATATTATCGGCTGTCGCTGTGCTTGGCCCTAGGCTGTATTACACCAAAACATTGTCGTTCCCTATATTATTTGTGTACCAAAGACTATACAAATTTTGATGGCATGCAAATTAAATGTGACTTAACTAAATTATGAACTAAGATTTGTATATTTTTAACTAATGAGACGAATAAATTATTATTTATTATTTCTTCTTCTCTCCTGTTTAATCCTTCTTCACCTTCTATTATTCACGTTCTTACCCTAAGGTAGTCAATATATGTAAGGCCTTTGGCGCTGATGACCAACAGGTTGCCCGATTTCTCGTATGATTTTTTTTTCATGGGCAAACGAGCAAGCGTGTCATCTAAAGCAATTAACGCCTCACATAACCATCTGCAACATCAGAGGCATACAAATGCGTTGCCGGCCTTTAAGATATAAATAGACTTGTCTTTTGAAGGTTTCAATGTCGTATCGATTCGTAAATACCGTCTAAGTCAGCTGGTTCCGTAGAATGGTGCGTCCGTGGTGCGTGGAATGAGGTTGCGCGAAAAACGTCAAGTAAGCGAACCAGTATGATCGCTCGCTTACCTCTTTCGCAAAATAAAATAAAAATCTCGAATGTGAGGATAGTTCTGCTGAAAGCAATATATCGCTAACACGACGTCGGTAAATTGTACGCTTGATAGCTTAAAAAAACCAGCCTCGATGCAGCCTTTTAAAAGTGATTGATGGATAAATGTGAATCTGAGCGGGCTGAATACGATGTCGTTTTAGAAAAACTAACATTTTTTTACACACAGACGCGATACGCGCACTTATTTCATTTCACTTCACTGGCACCTTAATCATCATGATTAACAACAGCTTGCGGCAATCCACTGCTGGACTTAAGCCTGATCTTCACGCATCCTGTTTCTGCCCTGCTTCACAAGCTCAGAGTCGCTCAGGAGGCTATAGAGAGAGGTATCCTCGGAATTTCTCTGGTAGATATGATTCGGAATGAAGAAATTCGCCAGAGGACTAAAGTCATTGACATAGTCTGTCTAATTAGCAAACTGAAGTAGCAATGAATGGAACGGTCGCGTTTGTCGGAGATCTGACGCTGAAGCAGACGAGTGCTGGAGTGGAGACCACGTCTTGGCGAATGTAGTGTGAGAGGCCCCCGGCTAGATGGCAGAAGTATTAAACAATATTGCCGATAATAATATGAGAATATAAAAATGAAATAGAAACTCGTAACTAGACTCGTAACTCGAACATACTTAATAAAGTGGAAAATAGATAACTGGAAAATGGCTTATTAAAGATAACTAATAATAAACAGTGGTAATAAACTTTTTAAATATTATTATTAGTTATCACTTTTGTTAGACTTTGTTGAAGTACTATTATAAAGTTTACTGCTAATTATTTTTATCGGTTAATACATACATAATTACATATCGTCACTCCTGTCTCCCGTAGAGGTAAGCAGAGACCACAGATCTACATCCGCTAGAATCCCGGCACACCTTCCTTGCTTCATCCACACTCATCCATTCTTCCTCTCACATTCATCGTAGCGAGACTCTCTGTTAGTCGCTTCTCGCCTTTGTGGCAATCAGGACGTGACTGGTGGCGAACCACGTCAATTTTTTAACAAACAAAGTATATTAAAATTCGCAAAGGAGGATGGAGGTCAGCCCCAGCAGAGCCCCGCATGCTGTATGTAACTAGACGGGAAAAGTCTTCGGGAATAAATTATAAACTTAATGTTGTTCAGTTTTCAACTTACAATTATTTACTTTTTCCATTTACGAATAATGCTAAAACCCTACGTAGTCATTTTTGAGACAAAGCTCCGCTTGATGTGCACAATCTCGCCTGTCAGAAAGTTCACGAGCAGGACATTTCAAGTATTGTACACAAAGGAATAATTATAAAGTATTATAAAAGATTATACGTGATGTTTCACCTTCATACGAGTTGATCGCCCCAGGCTGTTTTATAGAATAATATTTCTTACTATATTCTTGTGTTTATATGTATGATCTTCTCTCTTATTTTAATTTAAGTTTCGGACATAACATGATTTTTAATCTATTTGAGTTTAGATTATAACGTTGCCTATATTTCTGTGCTATTATATATTTATTTTACTAAAATAAGGCGGAATTATATGAATGAATTTAAAAAAATATATATTGACGCAAAAAAAGCCAAAACGTAGAAAACCGCCAAATGAAAACTTACCACTATGCCAACAAAACTTTTACTCAAAAACAGCCAGCTTCAATATTGTACAAAATTTTCTTTTGGGTGTAGAGCTGTGAGATTACGTAGACTCTAGACGTAGTAATGTTTCTTATCCCAATATGCAATATATTTTTTTTACATCTGTGTCTTTTATAGCGTTTTCACTTTTTTGCGTCGATATTAATTAAATGTTAAAATTGTATTTACATGAACTCATTTTTTTATGGGATGCGAAGGCAAATGAGCTGGTGTGTCACTTGATAGACAGCAACAAACGCCGCCCATAGATATCCGTAGCGCTACAGGCAGTGCAGAAGCGTTGCTGGCTTTCAAGGAAAGTGTTGTTATGGGAGGGAGAGAAGGAGGTCAAGGGGGTTAAGCCTCCGAAATTCAACCGCTCACCGGACAAAGCGCGGTAGCTAAGCTACTACTCAGACGTCGGTTTTCCGCGGGAGTGTGGTACTTCCCCGGGCGAGCAGGCCCATTCGTGCTACAGACGAATATTATGCCATTCTTGACAGAGTATTCGCTTGCAGCGTTCGTCTGCACAGATATAGTGGAACCGACGATAGCAATTAATCAAAGCTGGACATAGAAATCGCCCCAAAATGCCCCAACTAGCCCGGTCTTCGACTTCACGCATCCAGTGTCTGCCAACCACCCTGCGCAGATTATCGCACCTTCTAGCCGGGGGGGGGGGGGTAATTCCACACTACGTTTACCAAGATGCGGTCTCCACTCCAACAGTTGTCGGATCTCCGATAAACGTGACCGGCCCATTGCCACTTCAGTTTTCTAAGTCGGAAGACTGTGTCCGTGACTCTGGTACTCTAACACATTTCTTCATTCTGCATCATATCTTGCACTCCTCCACTGCACTGAGAAAATCCAAGCATCGTTCTCTCCATACATCTCAGGATATATAGAATCTTTATTTGGAAGTATGAATATTTTTTTTAACAGACCATATATGTCCCATTGCTGAGCACGGACCTCTCTATTTCTAGAAGAACGGACGTTAACCCGCCACTCTTGTCCAATGCGGATTGGCGGGGTTACCAGACTCTGAATAAATATTTGTAATCAATACATATATTTATTCCGATGCGGGGATCGAACCCGCGACCGTTATCTCCGCGGGAGGGCCCCGCCACTGAGCCAATTGGTCGTCTAAACACTACGAATATGGCTAATAGAAATTATTTTCACATTTCTTTTTTTAATCTTAATACAATATCGCGTAATGTGTTACAGCGAAAAATTTCAGTCAATTGGTTTTGTTATTTTCTCAAACTGTACCCGCGGGGAAAATTATTAAAGCCAAAACAGCAATGAGTTTTAGACATTAAAGTTTCTTTATTGCGAAATATTTACCCTTTGGGAGGAACGTTTCAAAAGTGAAGGTAGATTAATGTTTGGAAGGCGTTTGGGTGGGATCGTCACCTAACATAACTTGGAAAAGCGTGATGGATGAAAAACGTTGGCGGGCTTATTTTTTATAGTATACATATTTATTTATACATATGATCATAATTTTGTTCGTTTTATCATAGCTTTTTTTGTTTTGGAATGTCGAATGTTGTCGAATTGAATTGAAATTTGAAATGTCGAATTTACACCATAAGTGTTGTGTTACATAACAAAATATAACACTAATAAATTTACTTCTAAAATAAAAATATATTTTAGAATTAAATATATATATTAATAGTGTTATATATTTTTTTAATACTATATTGTATACAAAACACGAAATACAAGAATTAAAAGGAAAGAAGATGTACAAGGGCGAGCTTAACTCAAAATTGAGTTTTCTTGCAGCAAACCCAGGAGTGAAAGAGAGATAAGATTAGCTGTGAGGGTAGAAATAAGTGTACAACAACAAAATATAATAATATATATATATATATATATATATATATATATATATATATATATATATATATATATATATATATATATATATATATATATATATATATATATATATACGCCCTCCTGCTAGATGGAGCGACGATCTGCGCAAGGCGGCTGGCATAGACTGGATGCGTGTAGCCGAAGATCGGGCTAGTTGGCGCGCCTTGGGTGAGGCCTATGTCCAGCAGTGGACTGCCGCGGGTTGATATTGGATATTGGATATATATATATATAATATACACATAAATATATACATATATAAATATTTTATACTGAAAGGAAAATGTTATTTTGTTATGTAACAAAATATTATAATAAATAATAATAATACTAAATTTAATTCCCAAAAAAAATTAAAAAATGTTTTCGATTTTCTTAAAATTACATTTCGAAAATATTTCAAGTCGAAATCGTTTGCTCTTGACTAAGATTAAGAGACTACGATATCGTATTATGGACTTAGGCCGTGTTTATTTTAGACAATGGACACACACATTAGTTATACGTGAAAAGCGCACAGTATAAACTAGTCTGTTCTTTTAAACACATTCGAGCTGCAGTGTAACTAAAACACGTCATATATTACAGTTTCTGCTGGCGTTAAGTTCAAATAACGGCCACATTTAGACCGTATTTGACTGATTTTTGTGTGAAGACGAGAACTTGTGTTCTTTGCTATAAAACTGATGAACCAGCTGCTACCTTCAGTGATATTTTCGAACCGATGGGACATCGTAACCTTGAAAAAAACAAGCGTACACATACTTTAATGGCTACGTGGTATGCTTTGAAAGGAACCTTTTCCAGCAAGGTACTCTTACCAGCTGATGTAGAACGTTATTTTTCTGTTTCTGTATACATACTTACATACATACATACATACATACATAAATACATACATACATACATACATATCGTCACGGCTGTGTCCCGTAGGGGTAGGCAAAGACAACAGATTCACAGACTCCACATCTACCTTGCTTTCCCCACACTCATCCATCTTTTCATCCATCCTTCCTCTTACTTTTATCTTAGCGAAACGGCTCTCCGTTAGTCGCTTTTCGCCCTCGTGGGAAACACGACGTGACCACGTATGTATGTTATAAAATCTTTTATGTATTTATTAAATCTTTTTTTGTATTTCATCATCACCGGCGATTCAATGCTGGACATCTTCCGGCAAGACGAAATACGTCTTCTATAACTATGCCCGATATTCGGCTACAGCGCGTTCAGTTTCTGCCAGCCGTATTGCGCAGATCGTCGCACCATCTAACTGGCGAGTTAGATGATGTGACATAACTCACATAGGTCGTGTGCCAAGACGCTGTTTCCACTCTAGTGCCAATCTTCTTTAACTTTCTTAATATTTGTCTTATAAAATTAAGTTGGAATTTCTCAAACGCAAACGGCTGAACCGTCCAAAGAGCCTACTGTAATATTACTATTGAATTAAATAACAAGCAACCCTTGGCAGCCTTCCAATACACGGGCAGGTGCAAGCCAAAGATATCAATTTGAAATTCTGAGTAGACTCAAATATTGCTTGCAGTCTTACGGCAAATAGCGTGTTTACTTTTTATCTTTCAATATTATCTGGTGCATGACGACGTAAAAAAGTAAACACATAGCGAGCCGCAAAACGAAAACTTACCTTGGAGTCAAAAATTTTTATTTTAAAAAAAATTGTATGGTGATCACATGATCGTCAAAAATACGGTCAGTTTTAACACCGTACACAATTTTTCTATTAAGCGTAGAGTTGCTAGACTCAGACCATTAGATGCAGTATTTTTTTTAATCCGAATCCGGTTATTAATGGAGTCAGGCGTTACTTTGCGGAAATCCATCACTATGTGGACAGTCAAAAGTTTTACTTAGCTAAGATCCGCGACAAGCAAAACAGAAACAGAAAACTAGTAATGTGTGTTTTTTCTGCTGAATGAAGTGGATTTATTTGGAACTCAAACCAAAAACTTGCCGAAAATCGGCTATCAATTCTCCACCCGCCAACTACTATACACAACACCAAACACACTACCACTTTTCCATCTTGTAAACGACACGTGTTTCGCCCCAACACGAGGTATCTTCAGGTATAGTAGACTCTACGGAAAACAACCGAAAAGTGGCTTTTCGGTTGTCTTCCGTAGAGTCTAGTAAAACTTTTGACTGTCCACCGAATCCGGTGTCGATTGCAGGAGAAAAAGTTGAGCAAGTGAATGAGTTTGTATATTTGGGGGTCATTGTTTGACAAGGGATGGAAAATGTGAAGGTGAAATGTGACATTGAAAGGCGAGTGAGAGATGGTAATCAGGTTAGTGGAGCCCTGCACTCCTTTATGAAAAGTCAGAATGTATCTTAGATGGCCCGACTGGCGGTTCATCGGGGAGTGTTTGTTCCGTCGCTAATGTACGGTAGTGAAAGTTGGGTTTGGCAGAAGAGTCATGAAAGCAGACTAAATGTAGTGAAAATGAGAGCATTAAGAAGTATGTGTGCGTTACTTTGATTATTCTATCAAATAAAAAATGAAGATATAATGTAAGAGAGCGATATGTAATAAAAGGTGTCTTGACAAAATTTGAGAAAGAGATGCTTAGATGGTTTGGGCACATAAAGAGAATAGATTAAACACGACTGGCATAAGAAATTTATGTTGCGGTTCTGGATGGAAGAGTCGGTAGGAGAAGATCACGGAAAACATACCTTGACCAAATTGCCGAAGTTTTTGAGAAAGGCCAGACCAGAGTACCCTTAACCGGCGGGCTTGCATGAGAAGAGTGATGATGCAGATAGAGATCTGTGACCTCTGCCTACACCTATGGGAAACAGTCGTGACGATATGTATGTATGAATGTGGAATAAAAGTGTTTTGACATTTGTGTCATTTTCACAGCGTTTTCGGTTTTCTACATCGAGGGGGATGAATGTACGTAATTCTATAATATTGCAGATATCTGTAGGTGACGTTGATTGCTTTCCATAGGGTGACACGCCTGCTCTTGCTTCCTATCCCATAAAAAATTTTTAGAAACTAAATTAATATTCATAAGGAACATTGTAGACGTCTCCGCAAATTCAGAGTTGATTATGAAGCTACAAAGAAGCTATGGTCGGAGTTTCAATCAATTTGTAAAACCCACCCAATATAAACAACCTTTGTTTATCTTACAAAATCAATTTGTAAGATAAACAAAGGTTGTTAATATTATTCTTTGGAATTGATTCAAAATGAACAAATGGACAATTAATATATTTATTTAAACTTGTATATAAATTATGACATGACTGCGACGTGGTTCGCCACCCGTCACGTTCTGATTCCCACGAAGGCGAGAAGCGACTAACGGAAAGTCGTTTCGTTGCGATGAATGTGAGAGAACCGACCGATTGGCTCAATGGCGGCGCCCTCCGCCCGCGGAGTCAATTGTCGCGGGTTCGATTCCCGCATCGGAATAAATATTTATATGGATTTATAAATGTTTATTCTGAGTCTGGTAACCCCCCCAATCCGCATTTCCTTTCCTGCCCATCCTTTCTTCTCTATCCTTTCCCTTCCTTTCCGCCAATCCACGGTCTGCCGTGCCAATGGATGCGTGGCTAGGGGCGAGCCTAGTCGCAAGCGTGCCGATCGTCCCGGGGTCGGGCTCCCCCGGGGACTATGGTGCCTTACCTCAGCATGCAGGGCTCTGCTGGGGCTGACCTTCATCCTCCCTTGCGGCTCGTGGGATTCACTAAGACGAATTTAATATACCTAATTTGTCGAAAAATGACGGCGACGTGGTTCGCCACCCGTCACGTCCTGATTCTCACGAGGGCGAAAAGCGACCAATGACGAGCCGTTTCGCTGCGATGAATGGCAGCGAATGGAGCTCTGTGGTCTCTGCCAACCCCTGCGGGGGATAGGCGGGAATATATATATATAAAAAAAAAGAATGTGAGATAAAAGATGGATGAGTGTAAAGGAAGCAGGAAGGTTGTATCGGGATCGTAGCGGATTCTTCAACAAGCGACTACACTCACCCCTTGCTACGCATCCTTCGGCACGGCAGACCGTGGATTGGCATTGGAGAGGACGGGAACTAACAGGTTAATGTTCAATTGTTCATTTCATTACATTTTAATAATACTTGTATATATATATATATATATATATATATATATATATATATATATATATATATATATATATATATATATATATATATATATATATATATATATATATATATATATATATATATATATACATACCTAAAAGGCCGGCAACACTTCCGCGACTCCTGCAGTGTTGCGGTTGTCTATGGGCAGCGTTTCTTTTCATTGCTTTCCATCAGGCGACACGCTTGCTCGTTTGCCCTCCTATCCCATAAAAAAGTCCTTCATTTTTAGTACGATATATAAACAAGGGTTGTGAGTAACACAGAACCTTTCTTTAGACAAACCTTTATACATAACACGCAGTTCAATCCAAATTAAAAATAAATAGGCCGATAAATTAATAGCGCGTGTCGCAAAACCGCGGAAAAAAGTAATAAAACATAAAACCTGCTTGGATGCCTGCTCAGCCGTAAAGTACGGCATCGAGGTATAATATTTTTGCAATTTTTCTCCTTGTTTAGATTAAAACGCTCGCCCTGAATACTAAATAGTCTATATTACGGAGATAAAAGAAAATTGGGGCTCCATAGCCATTAAATACACGGCCTGCACTAAAAAGAAAAACAACGCTTTGACGAGCATTTTAAAAAGTATACTGTTTAAAATGACAAAGAGATATTACAGAGTATAAAAGCTATATATAATGAACTATACTGGCCACTAGTAAAATACTAAATGAACTAAGAGACAAAAAAAACATGGACAAATCAGCTCAGTTTTTTCTTTTCTTTTATTTGATGGCAATTAGTTATAACTATTATGCCAGTGTCAAGTAAAATATAATCATATCAAATTATTATATTATATTAACAATACCAAAAAAAAAATAAAGAGCAAGGTCCTCTTTACTGCCGTATTTACTGACTTATTCTGTCAACCTGAAACACGGCCGCTAAGGTCTGGAGGTTTCTCCCTCTTGGCGAAGAAGGTTAAGTAATTGTATGACTTTGTTTTTGGTGTACAATAAAGAATATATCTATCTAACTATCTATATGCGATAAACAGGCCTGGACAGACCGGTCACCACAAGCAGCACCTGTACACAGGTTGACGCGTATAGCAGCCAATGCTCTTCTCAACTAATGTAAATGGGGTGGATGACCCACCGCACGACGCCATCACAAGCAAAGACATTTAAGCGAGCATGACATACCAATGCTTCATCAACTCAAAACTCTTCCAAATCGTTCTGTACCCTATGGTGTTTACATAAAATTCAAAATTCTCCCGTCTAATGTCACTCCATTATACGTTATCTGTAACCTTATCTCAATCGCGGGGCGCTTCAGCTGCGGCTATCTGGAAACTTCGACCCGCATCTATACTTTCTTCGGAAATTTCATCGGGAAGTTTTGATTGGTTTTACTTTGTTAATTGTTTTTAATTATAACAACTTTTTTAATTTTAACAATAACAACATTTTATTGTTTTTTTATCTTTAATGGCAATTAGTCATAACTATTATGCCAGTGTCAATTAAAATACGATAACATTAAATGTCTTGAAATATAATAAGTCAACTTATCACGTAGCGTCTTGATAACACGGTGGCTATTCTACCAAAACCTTCCATAGATTTTTTCTGATCTGAAGTGATATGAAATAGATTTCATATCACTTCACTTATAAGCCTTAATCGTTATAAAATATGCCATACAATAATTATAAAATATGCCACCACAATTAAACATAACTGATAATAATAAGATTATGAAAATACTAAACACAACATCACAGATGTAAGTTGACGCGAAAAGTCAAACAACCTTATATAGTTGTTATATATTGTATGTACACCAAATTTTTTTTATGACAAAGGAAGGTACAACACTCGCAGAAAACCGGCCTCTGAATGGTAGCTTAGCTACCGCGCTTCGTCCGGTGAGCGGTTGAGTTCCAACACTCTCCGCCTCCCCCCCCTCCTCCCCTCCCCCTCCCCTCCCCCTCCCAGAATGATCTTCCCTTAAAGGCCTATAACGCTTCTGCACTGCTTATGGTACTGTGAGTGTTCATGGGCGGCGTTGATTGCTTTCCAACAAGTGACACGCCTGCTCGTTTGCCTTCCTATCCCATATTAAAAAATAATATATTGTGGATGTGTAATAATTTCTTATGTTTTGTTGGTACAAATAAAAAAATAAAATTCTTATAAGGAATCTCGTAAAGAATTTTAATGTTATTAATTTATAATTGATAAAGTAAATTTCTTTAAGCACAAAAGAATCTTTCATACGAAATAATCGAGTATTCAAGGTAGACAGATATCTAAGGCGCAGAGAGATCAAAAGGGCCGGGCACAAAGCGGCGGTAAGATCAAAGCTTTCTGATATCTATTTCGTACATTATAAAGTTCGTTTCAGGTCTAATTGTCTTAAGGTATTTGTTGCCAGTTCTATTAGGATGTTATTTTATGAATAAAAAGTTCACCTTTGCCTTTGGGCTGTAATTGTTGGTTTGAAACTTATTTATTTGTAATTATTATTTAAGGAATGTTATTTCCAGCAACGAAGGAAGCAAATTAACTTTCTTTTACTAGCTCTTCTGCTGAGAAGTTTCCGAAATACTATAGAGGCACCCTATTCCTTTTGTGGGTGTTGTACGAGATAATAATAGGAGCAAGTAATAGACGAGTTACTGGATTGGCAGAAACCTCTACCTGAGTAAATAACAATCAATCTAGTTTCCTTGATTATTCTACAAAGTATAGGTTATTTCGGTAACACTCTTTATACATAGTATATCGTATGACCCGTGACACAATACGTCAATATATAAGGTCGATCCGGCTCGAAGGACCGAATAGACGAGTTACTGGTGAATTATTGTAAAAGCAAAGTCAGATTGATATAGGGTAGAATATCAATAATGTATTAATATGCCTCTGGTGTTGCAAATGTCTGTGGGCAGATTTAATTGCTTTCGATCAGGTGATACGCTTGCTCGTTTGCCTTCCTGTCCCATAACAAAATATTGACTGGGGAGCTAGTGGGTGTGGCATAGTGTGCTAGTAAAAGGCGAGTGTTAACACGATGGAGTATATTTTTAAACTCTTCAATTTTAGGCTAAATTGATGTTGACTAGCCTCTCTGCTTCTAATTTGACTAGGCTTTGTTATCATCACTATACCCAATCTTCAACTAGTAGGTTACAATTCATTCTCTTCATATTATAATATACAAAAATTATTGCTTTATCACATTATTCAATACTACGACGCCAGCAGCGTTGCGGATAGCTTTCCAACCGAAAAATAATATATATATATATATATATATATATATATATATATATATATATATATATATATATATATATATATATATATATATATATATATATATATATATATATATATATACCTAAAAGTAGTTTATTCACCTAATATTTTTAAACATGATATTCTATTAGCTAGACACGGAATATTATCATTATCAAGCCAATATTTTTTATTATCGTGTATCGATAACAGATAAATGGATAATCGATCAATACCCAGGGCAAACGAACAAACTCCATTTACTACAATATACACATACATATAATCACGCCTATTACTCGTAGGGGTAGGCAGAGATCACAGACCTCCATCTGCTACGATCCCGGCTCACTTTCTTTGCTTCATCCACACTCATCACTCTCTTCATACAAACTCGTTGATTAAGGGTACTTTGGGCAGATCTTACTTGAGAACTTCAATAGTTAAGGTAAAGTACATAGTCTGTCCGTCTCGGGATCGGACTCCCTTTGGGCACTATAGTGCTTTACCTCAGCATACGGGGCTCTGCTGGGGCTGACGTTCACTATGACGAAATTTAATAAACCTAATTTGTTAAAAAATGACGGTGACGTGGTTCGCCACCCATCACGTCCTGATTCCCACAAGGGTGAGAAGCGACTAACGGAGAGCCGTTTCGCTACGATGCATGTGAGAGGAAGGATGGATGAAAAGATAGATGAGTGTGCCGGAATCGTGGCGGATGGAGATCTCTGGTCTCTTCCTACCCCTACGGAAAGCAGGCGTGACGATATGTATGTATGTATGTGTGTAAAGTCCATATTCATTATTTACTTCAACAAAGCTTTAACCAGCTTTAGTTGTGAGTAAAAGTTGACAGAGAGATTACCTCTCCACGTATCCATTTTTCTTCTAATCAAGTTCAAGTCTAAGCTTATTATATACCTGATAAAATACAACTCTATTAAATTTTCAGCTGAAACCAAAATTGAGACCGCCCTGCGAAATGAAGTCGAAACTTTATTAATTATTTCGTAGCTTCGATAAACTTTGAATATACCTCGAACTGTTTCGGAAAAGTTCATTTAACAAATTGAGACGTCTGTCGGAAGCGACTGAGTTCGTGCTCTTTCATATTTTCATATAAAACACACATATAATAGCATAAAAAGTAGTGAAGATACAGTAGCGTATATACCACATAGCTAGACGTAGCTGTAGGTGTAGCACATGGCGTAGAACTCACGTAGCGTACGCGTAGCAGACACGTAGCTGTCACAGCACTGGATAACTACCGCGTAGAACATTGAGCTATGAACCAATCGTAGCAAAATAGATTAGAAAATAAAAATTTTAATTAATTTACACGATTTTGATGTTCCTAAAAACGTCTGATGCTTTTATTTTTTATACGTATGCATCATATGTATTAGTCAAGTGTATTCGGGTCCTAAATGTCTATTTCTAGAAAATTAACTAGAGTATTACACGAAAGAACGAGATGGTCGTAGAAGCCGCGGAAGGCCTAAGCTCAGATAGCTAGATGGAGTCGAGGATGACTTAAAGGAAATCGGTATGAGAGGGTGAAGGGAAAAAGCTAAACGAAGATTCCACTGGAAAAATTTACTGGATCAGGCTAAGGCCCACCCGTGGCTGTAATGTCTTGATGATGACGATGATGATTACATGAAATAAATCACTATATACTATATATTACCACCGAAAAGTGACAAAAGAAAACTTTTCGGTTGTCTGCCGTAGAGTCTACTATACCTGAAGATGCCTCGTGTTGGGGCGAAACATGTGTCATTTACAAGATGGAAAAGTGGTAATGTGTGTTTGGTGTTGTGTATAGTGGTTTGTGGGTGGAGAATTGATGGCCGATTTTCGGTAAGTTTTTGGTTTAAGTTCCAAATAAATCCACTTCATCCAGCAGAAAAACACACATTATCAATTTTCTGTTATTGTTTTGCTTGTCGCGGATCTTAGCTAAGTAAAACTTTTGACTGTCCATATAGAGATGGATTTCCGCAAAGTAACGCCTGACTCCATTAATAATATTAAAATCTCACTAAAGGAAATGATGAAAAGCAAGGAAACAAAAATTAATATAAAAACGAAACTCTTCAATACTTGTGTTCTCTCACTGCTAACATATGGCTGTCAGACGTGGGCTCCTACAAACAAAAACATCAAAAAGCTAGAAGTCTGCCAAAGGTCAATGGAAAGAAGCATGCTGTACATAAGGAGATTGGATAGAATAAGTAATGCAGTCATAAGGAACAAGATCAAACTTATAAATATTACATGTATACTTATATGTATAAAGAAGTATAAATGGCGTTGGACAGGACACACTCTTCGAGGAGAAAGAAAATGTTGTAGGATAATCACCGATTGGTACTCGAGGAACTTGAAAAAGTTACGCGGAAGACAATACAAAAGTTGGGACGATGAAATAAAAGAGGTAGCAGGAAAATTGTGGATTAGGAGAACCAGGGATAGGAGTCAATGGAAAATGTTGGAAAAGGCTTTTGTCGTTAGAGAAACAGATAACAAGAATGACGATGTATAACATTATTTTAGTATATTATGTATTTATATGAATAAAGGCTTATATGTACTTGCTTCGATAGTACATATACTACAATGTGATATATCTCAGTGGCAAAGTGACTGCCTTCGAAATAAATACCGACAATGAATTGTCTGTAACTTACAGCAATCATAGTCGTATAAACCTATTTAAACCTATTTCCTAAATGTAATATACACATTTTTTATAATTAGGAGATTGATAAGAGGGATGAATATATAGATAAATAGATAGATAGATAGATAGATTGCTAGATAGATAGATAGACAGATAGATAGATAGATAGATAGATAGATAGATAGATAGATAGATAGATAGATAGATAGATAGATAGATAGATAGATAGATAGATAGATAGATAGATAGGTAGGTAGGTAGATAGATAGATAAATAGATAGACAGATAGACAGATAGACAGATAGACAGATAGATAGGTAGATAGATAGATAGACAGATAGATAGACAGATAGTAGATAGATAGACAGATAAACAGAAAACTAGATAGATAGATATATTCTTTATTGTACACCAAAAACAAAGTTATACAATTATTGATTGTAATATTTATATATACAAATATTATACCTCATACGAACTACAATAAATATTGATTTAGAGTTTTCATAAATCTCAAACACACACCCTAAGAGTTCTTCGAAAATGGCATGTTAGCGAAACTTTAGAAGAGTAATATAAAACCTGGCTAAAACGTTTCTAATAAGAGATAGCCTACATAACTAATTACCGAATGACTCATAAGTTTAAAATTTCCCTAGCCGTAATACAAACTATTCAATGCTGTTACATCAAAGGGCGACAACAAAGGGAAGAAAGTTGTGCTACAATTCATAAGAGATGGCGATTTAATACATTTTCAAAGAAGACTAGCAATGTTTTGATAAGACTAGAATTCTTAGTAATAATTCATCATACTAAGCTAATCGTGTTCGTACTAAGAAAATGTTGTTTTTTATCAATAGTTCAATAGGAAAATCGAAATATTATTAATTAAAATTTTGAGTTAGACTCTTTTTTAATATTTTGGAGACATTTATTATAACAATGCACAAATTAATTTTCGTACTTCATTAACGAAAAGTTTTACACTCATGTAATACTACTCTAGGATTTCGTGTTTCGTGTGTACCAATTTTTTACCGCGCCCGGGATTCCCGATTTCTGGACTAGAGGACACTAAACTTGTTTTTCTTTTTATGGGATAGGAAGGCAAACGAGCACGCGTGTCACCTGATGCAAAGCAATCAACGCCGCCCATAGACAACCGCAGTGCCATAGACAGTACAGAAGCGGAAAGAAGTACAGAAGGTTTCAATATCCTATCGGTTCGGAAACCGCTGAAGGTAGCTGGTTCCACAGAGTAGTGGTGGGTGCAAAAAAGTTTTTGGAAAAACTGGTACTAGATCGCCACTCATCAATATGGTGGTGATGAAACTTTTCCTTATAGCGAGTTGTGTAGTAGTGGAATTCAGCGGGCGGAATTATCTAGAACATTCACCTCCTCGGAGCGCCGTCGGAACTCGAGAACCTCGGAGCACTCCCTATGGTAAAAATAATAAAAGACATTGAGATATTTATTCGCAGTTCCAAAGGATCTAATCGTTCGATGTGATCTTGTTATATACTAATAGCACAAAGTTCCCAGGCGAATTAGGAATATATATATATATATATATATATATATATATATATATATATATATATATATATATATATATATATATATATATATATATATATATATATATATATATATATATATATATATATATATATATATATATATATATATATATATATATATATATATATATATATATATATATATATATATATATATATATAGGTATTGTTCCAGGTCAGAATAGTGTCTACTATTCCGACCTGGAACAGCAACTTATATAACAAGTAGCACTCTTTTTAACGGAGAAATGTACTTTGCATAGCGTGTGCTTCCGTGAAACGTGAAAGAGATTTTACTCTGACAAAGTTAATAGTACTGTTTTAAACAATTTATTATCAAAGGGGACGGTGTGTTGGAACCCAGGTCTGAATAGTTTGATAAATATTCATTGCCCGTGTGATATTTGCATTATTACGCTATATCTTTCAAGAGTTTTATCGTTGATTTAAATATTTAATATATTTCTTTTGTGATTTCATCTTGCTGTGATTTCTGATACGAAATAGGACCACCCTCTCTTTCTTTAGATCTCGCAAGAGTAATTATAAGTAGATTGTTAGTAGAGATCAGTGAATAAGGTATTTTAATAGTGGTAGAGCCACGCTGCAGACGAATACTTTGTCAAGAATGCCATAATATTTGTCTGTAGCAAGAATGAGCCGGCCCGGGGAAGTATCACACTCCCGCAGAAAAGCGGCGTCTGAGTAGTAGCTTAGCTACCACACTTCGTACAGTGAGCGGGTGAGTTCCGGGCCCCAAAACCCTCCTCCTCCCCACCCCTCCCACTCCCACTCTCATAATGACACTTTCCTTAAAGGTCGGCGACGCTTCCGCACTGCCTATGGCGCTGTGGATATATATGGGTGGCATTGATCACTTTCCATCAGGTGACATGCCTGCTCGTTTGCCTTCCTATCCCATAAAAAAATACTAACTAAATAATAACAGTGAATAAATGAGTTCATCAGAGAAGAAATACCAATGTGCGATTATCATCCTACGCGCCAAGGGAAGGGAGGAAGACCAACCCCCGCCTCGTTTTAAAGAGACCAACGTCCAGCTCGAAACATACGTATACATGATGATATTTCTTTTTGGATAAAATGCAGACGAACGCACAACGAGGTTACTGTATAACCCTCTTGTGTATTTGGCACAATGTTTGCTTTCCGAATCAAGGATCAAGGGTACGATTCCCGCATCAAAATAATTATTTGTATACCCTACAGATATTCATTCTGAGACTACTTGTTTATCTTCTTCATTTGTGTGTTTATAATCGTACCCAGAAAAAAAAAGAAATAAAAAGATCTTTTTTAAAAAAAGAAATTCCAACAAGCGGCAGTCTTTCAGACCGTTTGTCTGTATTCATTCCTATCCTCAGTCATGCGAAACATCTTTTCTGTGCTTTCCACCTTCAACTCCTCTTTTATATTTTTAGTTAAAGAAATTCTTCGTCTACCTTGACCTCTTCTACTTTTAATTCTGCCTTCAATAATGACTTTTATATAAATTGCATTCCTCTTTTCAACAAATATGTCCAAAATATGTCAATTTTCTCTTTTTTGTAGTTGTAAGTAATATAGCGTGCCAGCCGTATTGCTTGCGGTAACACGCGGGATCTTTAGGGGGTTTTATCTTCGATGTAATTTAAATTCTTCGAAGTCAAATTAATTTATTTTTCTATCATATATATAATATGATAGAAAAATAAATTAATTTGACTGATTTTGTATATACATTTGTATAATATTCTATTCACACTTTATCACACTTTTATTATATATACATATATATATATATATATATATATATATATATATATATATATATATATATATATATATATATATATATATATATATATATATATATATATATATATCAATATCAGCCCGCGGCAGTCCACTGCTGGACATAGGCCTCACCCAAGGCGCGCCACCTAGCCCGATCTTCGGCTACACGCATCCAGTCTCTGCCAGCCGCCTTGCGCAGATCGTCGCTCCATCTAGCAGGAAGGCGTCCCACACTACGTTTGCCGAGTCGCGGTCTCCACTCCAGCACTCGTCTACTCCAACGATTGTCGGTTCTCCGACAAACGTGTCCAGCCCATTGCCACTTCAGTCTGCTAACTTGAAGAGCAATGTCGGTGACTCCGATATATATATATATATATATATCGGAAAGACGTCATTCAAACTAATGCCGTTTATTTTACAACATTTTATTTCTTTTTCATTTTAAATTTGAATATTACGAATGTAAAAAAAAAAATAATATGATATAAAAGGTTTTAATGCATTAGTGATACATTTATGAATGTATCACTACAGTAACTCCTTCTTAAATATCACAGGCGAGAAGAGTAGTGAAGTTTTAATTCTATTGCAAAAATTATCTTTCCAAACTACCCCATTTGATGCAATAATAGTATAAAAAATACACGAGCACTTAAATTACTTTCATTTAAATATTAGTGCAGTGGAGGGGATGGGAGGATGGGGAGGTAGATTAAATGTTAATTCGCGTTGTACGGTCCGTAACGACTGCACTTTTTGCTGCGTGCAAATATTATGCAATGTTTAAAAAATTCACCAAATGCATACTGCACTACAATATTCATAATCTCATCTCGTATGTGTACGCTATATTCTATGCATTAAAAATCGGACTCAGTCATGAGGACTGCTACATAAGTGAAAATTTAAAACTGTATTTAGAAATTACAAATTAATTGTAATATTAATAACATATTTAGTATTCACTGTTGTACTGCACAATGATCTGATAATTCAACAATTGAAATAATCAAATTAAAACACAGTATAAAGAACAACGCAAAGTATACACACACATATAACTTTCCACGTAAATAGTTAAACTTTATTTGTATAGATGTACACAACACTAATATTATATAACACGTGAGGGTGATGCCTACAGATATACTGCTATTACTACAGCATGTTGCTGACGCGACTCACAAACACTTTATCCATCCATAAATCGTCCAACACACACATACAATCGGTTGTATACAATGTGTTGGCGTGATGCGTGTACGTAGGCAGCTGCGCGTGCATTAACTGTGTTTAAAGTATGTCTATAGATATATACCTTAAGCATTAGCGTGTTGCTGACGCGAACCCATAGATTTTTTCCTACCCAAAGTCGCGTAACGCGGCTATAGAAGTTTTCACTTCAAAAATATGTTAAATTATTAAGTTCAATTTGAATACGTTGTGAACAAGAATGTGAACAACATAAAGATATTTAATGTGAGATTTATTAGAAATCGGTTCTTCGGATTATTAATGGAGTCAGGCGTTACCTTGCGGAAATCCATCACTATGTGGATAGTCAAAAGTCTTACTTAGCTAAGATCCGCAATAAGCAAAACAATAACAAATTAATAATGTGTGTTTTTTATGCTGGATGAAGTGGATTTATTTGGAACTTAAAACTTAAAACATTTTTTACCATATGAGTACATAGTATTTTTTTTATTTTTATCCAAACATATATTATATTTTATCTGTTTTATGTAAATATATTTTTTTAATTTATTTTTATAATTATAATACGGTTAACACTTTGCTTTTTTTAAATTACATTTTAATCTTACATCAGTGACATTGTGTTTTTATTTCATTTTCATAATCTTATATTAGTGTCAGTAATATTGTTTAATTGTGGTGGCATATTATATGTTTTAGTTCGATTAAGACTTATAAGTGAAGTGATATGAAATAAATATATATATCGTGACTTTTTAAGTTGACTGTAAAAGTCCATAGGTTTTGGTAGAATTGCCTCCATTTTATCAAAACGAAACGTCATAAACTGACTAGTTACATTTAAAAACATTTGATATTATTGTATTTTACTTGATACTGGTTTAATAGTTATAAGTAATTGCCACCAAGAAAAAAATGAAATAAAAGAACGGATATTTCTATATATAAAAGTGTTAAGCATTTAATTATGACTAGATTATTTACATTTTCATTTACAGCCCATATATGTCCCATTGCTGGCCACGGGCCTAACAATTTCCGAAAGAACGCACATTAAACCCACCACGCTTATCCAATGCTTTGCGGGGTAACTCGGAATGAATATTTGTATGCCATAAATATATTTAGCCCGAAGCGGGAATCGAATCCGGAACCATTATTTTTGTAACCAGGAGCCCAGCCACTGACTACTTAAGTCACGATAATTTAAAAATATAAATAAATTCATGATACTTAGATGGTTTGGGCACATAGAGATGGTGAATGCAAGACAACTGGTCAAAGAAGTTTTCGTTGCGGATATAGATGAAAGAGTCGGTAGGGAAAGACCAAGGAAAACATACTTTGATCAAATTGATGAAGTTTTCAAAAAAGGCCAGGTCAAGAATACCATTATATGGACAGTCACGTGTAATGGCGGGTCACTTTTCGGTTGTCTTCCGTAGAGTCTACTATACCTGAAGATGCCTCGTGTTGGGGCGAAACACGTGTCGTGTACAAGATGGAAAAGTGATAGTGTGTGTTTGGCGTTGTGTATAGTGGTTGGTGGGTGGAGAGTTGATGGCCGATTTTCGGTAAGTTTTTGGTTTAAGTTCCAAATAAATCCACTAAACCCAACGGAAGAACACACATTATTAATTTTCTGTTATTGTTTTGCTTGTCGCGGATCTTAGCTAAGTAAAACTTTTGACTGTCCATATAGTGATGGATTTCCGCAAAGTAACGCCTGACTCCATTAATAAAATACCATTGACAGGCGAGCTTGCATGAAGATAGTAATGAGTGTGAAAGAAGCAAGGAAGGTGTGCCGAGATCGTAGCAGATGAAGATCTGTGAAACAGGCGTGATTATATGTATATACATACATATAGTCACACCTGTCTCCCTGTAGGGTTAGGCAGAGACCACAGATCTCCATCCGCGACGATCGCAACACACTTTCCTTGCTTCCTTCACATTCATCCATCTTTTTATCCATCCTTCCTCTCACATTAATCATAATGAAACAGCTCTCCGTTCGTCGCTTCTCGCCCTCATGGGAATCAGGACGTGACGGTTTTTTATAATATATATATTTTTTAACAGTCCATATATATGTCCCACTGCTGAGCACGGGCCTCTCCATTTCTGGAGGAACGGACGTTAAACCCACCACGCTTATCCAATGCGGATTGGCGGGGTTACCAGACTCGGAATAAATATTTGTAATCCATACATATATTTATTCCGATGCGGGGATCGAACCCGCGACTGAGCTGACTGAGAGGGCCCCGCCACTGAGCGTGAGGTCGTCTTATTTCACATAAACATAATAATTATAAAAATATAGTAAAAAAATGTAATAATTATTTTACATAAACCTTAATTTCCAAATTTTTACATCATCTGCCAACAGATGGCGCCACAAGACATTAAATTAAGTGTTGTCTATTACATAAAATAATTAACGAATTGAGTATATTATGATTCGTTTATAAACATATGATTATATAATATAAATATATGGTGATTATATGTGATTCTATAAAAATCGCTTCCGCTCATGCCTCGCACCACTCTAAAACTTACCCGGCGATGACACGGATGATTTCAACCAGAAACACCGCCGGTGTATTTAGTGCGCGTCACGCCGTCAGTTTAACCCTTTTGTTGCCGACCATTTGCTAATTGTTGCCGGTTTTAGCGTTATTGAAAAACTTTCACCCATTTATACCAGTGGCTGTGACAAGTTTGGGTTTTTAGGGTATATAATATTTTATAGTTATTGATATTCTATTTGACTAGTGTACGGTTACTAATATAGACCAGGGTTTTTGGTTCCCATGAGTGTCATACATACATATATACATACATATTGGCACGGTTCATCGCTTTTCGCCCTCGTGGGGATCAGAACGTGACGGGTGGCGAACCACGTCGCCGTCATTTTATAATGAATTAAGTATATTAAGATTCGTCTTAGTTAATCCCACGAGCCGCAAGGGAAGATAGAGATCAGCCCTAGCAGAGCCCCGCATGCTTAGGTAAGACACTATAGTACCAGGGGGAGCCCGATCGCGGGACGGTCGGCACGCTTGCGACAAAGCTCGCCCTTAGCCACGCATCATTTGGCACGGCAGACCGTGGACTGGCGGAGAGGAAGGGAAAACCATAGAGAATAAAAGAAAAGGGAGGGGCAAGAAAAGATGGATTTAGACAGGATGATAGGGATATGATACTACCGCAACGGAAGATGAGGAGTGATACGGTAGTAGCTCGCGAGGCCGGGGTCGCGTAACCGTGTACCAATGTCATAAGTACCGGACAAGCGACTAGGCAAAGATACTCTGAGCAATAAATGTTATACGAGCCAACTATTGGAACACATACCAATAAATGATTCAAGTATTTATATAGTGCAAATAAACCACAAGTAAAATTATTATTATTATCCATTTTTATTATCTATTTATTCTTATTATATTTCTTTATAAAATACAAAAAATAAGATACCCGTATTGTTATTACAATATAACTATGCTTATTACCACTGACTCACTCACATGTTATAAGGGAAACTGTAAGTGATTGAGGGTAAGTTTGTTCTAGGGAAATGTTCGGATGTGGCTCAAAGCACACGAACTACATTTAAACCTTGAAGATCTGTACCTGGTTAAAAGGTGCTTGAAAACCCGCTCGAACCATAATAATACCTATTACCTACCAGGGTTGCTGGTGACAAGTGTGAACACATGGGTGGGTGGCGGAGCAAAAAACAAAATGGCGAAAAATAAGATGGCCGCCATACGGAGTGAAAATCGCCATTAATGGATATTTTCACTTCATAAATGGCGATTTTCACTTCGATTTCGCTAATATTTTGTGCAGAAGCCCGAAACGCTCGCGTACCTTTGAGGGTTAACTACCGCATATAGAATCCTGAAAAGCTGGTTAAATATATAAATATAGAACTATGAAGAGAGCCATGCTCAAAGAAGTAAATATAAGTCGAAATGGAGAAATCCGTCGGAGAGCCAAATTCACCGGCATAATCATTCGAATTAGTAAATAAAGTGGCAATGTGATGTTTATATTTGTCGGCGATCCGACAACCGCTTGAGAAGACGAGTACTGGAATGGAGACCGTGTCTCGTCAAACGAAGTAGGGACGCCCCCGCTAGATGCGACGATCTACGCAGGGCGGTTGGCAGAGATAGGATACGTGAAGCCGAAGATCGGGCTAGATGGCGCTTCTTAAAGTAGTTTTCTTAAAGAAGAAGGATTGCCGCAGGCTGTTGATGATGATATATAAAGATATATATGTGTCTATCGATAAGATTTTTGAAGTGAAAACTTCTATAGCCGTGTTACACGACTTTGGATAAGGAACAATCTATGGGTTCGCGTCAGCAGCATGGTAATACTTAAGGTATATTTATAGCTATGAGTGTGGCTATAGACATACTTTAAACACAGTTAATGCGCGCGCAACTGCCTACATACACGCATCGCGCCAACACATTGTATTGTATATACCCATTCGTATGTGTGTGCGTTGGACGCTTCAGGTATGGATAGTTTTGTGAGTCGCGTCATCTATATGCTGTAGTAATAGCAGCATTTAATATTACAATTAGTTTGAAATTTCAAAATACAGTTTTAAGTTTTCACTTCTGTCGGCAGTCGTTATATCTGCCTCCAATTTTTTTATTCCATTTATTAATCGTCACGAAATTAACTTCACGAGTGACTAAATATAATCATATCTCTCGATTGGGCTTGAAAACGAAATGTCGCGTGACATTAAAATATAAAAACAAATTGAAATATAATTGAGGTATAATGCTTATCAAAACTACATTATATGTCGCCGTTTTAAATCGTTGACATTTTTGACCCCGGTGTGCACTGGAGCGTTCAAGTAAAAAAAACAAATTCAAACTTTTGTTTGAATTTGTTTTTTTTATATAGGCCAGCAACGCTTCTGCACTGCCTATGGAACTGCGAATGTCTATGGGCGGCGTTGGTTGCTTTCCATCATGTGACACGCCTGCTCGTTTGCCTTCCTATCCTATAAAAAAATAGGCAACGTAATAAAACCAATTTGCAATCGGTAACTAGCCAAAATTTGTAATGGGCAAAACCCCTCCATTTCAAAGTAGGTCATTGTCCAGTATTGGACTACTATTGTGAGATATGGCAGAGTAACATTTTCAAACAACTAAATTGAAACAGGGATTATTCGATTTCTAACCTAATTCTACCACCGGACACTCTATATAAAACTTATCCAATCACCACAAATCAAATCAAACTAAAATATCCGCTTCTGTCGTTGTAAATATTAATGATTTAACGTCTTATTATATAAACTTAGTTTTATGCGAATGTATTCAACTAATTTTCCAATAAAATCTAAATTTAATATAACAAATGCACGACGCGTTGAATAAATTTCCAAACAACTAACGGAATTTTCATAACACCCATCGAATATCAATTGGGCGTTCTAAAATGAAACGTCAAGAAATATTTTGCCCAGTCAAGTGGATTCAACGCCCATTTTAAACTGATCCCCGGCCACGTCGTCCCGCGTAGACTCGTCGTTGCATAAATCAAATCCAGCGAAGAGATGCGGGGCCATTACAAACTGGACGGTTGTTAAAGAGCTCACATTTGTCACCCGTCAAGTTGACAGGACGCCATCTTGTTTCCCGCGCGTTCCGTTCAACAGGTCGCTTGATTGGATTTTAATGATTTATTTCCTTTTATGTTTCACTGCTATGATCTGATACTGGTCTTAAATAGTTTGTGGGTCCCTTCAAAATTATTAATTGCTTTTTAATTCATTTATTTTTTATTCAGTATAGTTGTTGATGTATACAATATTTTCTTCCTTTTCTCATTCAATCCCTTGGTTTTGAGATCTTATATTGGTATGATGATCTTATACTTAAATCAATTGCCGCCAATCCTTCATTTCACTTCATTTTCATTCTAACAAAAAAATAAAAACAAAAAAGGTACAACCAAATTTCTCACACCTATGAACAGTTATGATCAAAAGTACATACAAAAACAATTATTTGTTTAGTTTGTTCGATATTTTCAACTTTCTTTTGCGATTGTCCCGAAATTTTTCCTAAAAACTGTATTAGGACCATCACGAATAAAAAAAATTACACATATTTATCATGAGTTATAATCATGAGTTATAATCTTAAGTTCATAAAAATTTACAAAAAATAACATTCGCAATTAACAAAAAATAACATTCGGATTTTCTCGAATTTTCCTATTTTGTAGGTGCCTTTTATAATTTTCTCGAATTTTCCTATTTTGTAGGTGCCTTTTATAATTTTCTCGAATTTTCCTATCTTGTAGGTGCCTTTTATAATTTTCTCGAATTTTCCTATTTTGTAGGTGCCTTCTATAATTTTCTCGAATTTTCCTATTTTGTATGTGCCTTTTATAATTTTTCTCTCCTAAAACACTCACTAGTAATCTTACAATAATTTGAAATTAGCCTAATCGATCCATCTGTTTTCATAATTGATTTACCAACAAAAAGTATTCAATTTTTATTTATCTATAGATTAATATTGCACTACAATTTGAAAAGGCGTTTTTTATATAAAATATATTAAAACAATTTGTTTTCAATTTTAAATCAATCCGATGAATAGGACCCATTGTTTGAAATTCAGATTTCAATAAGAGCGACTTCGACAAACGAGAGGCTTTTTAATTGCTCTATATCTAAAAAGACAATGGCCTGGTGTGCAAATATAGATAGATATATATATATAGATGGATAGATATATTCTTTTTTGTATAAATATTTAAAGCCGAAGATTGGGTTAGATCACTAAATTTAATGGACTCTCGTGATTATTGATATAACGTGGCTTGATGAACAAATACTTTTTCAATAACCACTATGTAGCGTCACTCTTTTAGTTCCATGAAATAACCTTTGCTCTGTACTGTTATTGTATGGACTAGTAGTGTTTAAATACGCCTGGAGCGTTGCGAGCCGTACATGTGCTACTATGTCTCTCTGAAACAGTCATGATATTACAAATTATATATAGATATATTCACCCGTATGTCTAAGAAGACCACCTAATCTTCTAGGGAATTAAAGGAATAGAAATGGAAAGAAGTGCGGTCAAATTTACTTTGCTTAGATCCGCGAACACAAAGAAAAGAAATAATTTTGTTTTTTTTTTTTATACGATAGGAAGGCAAACGAGCAGGCGTGTCACCCGATGGAAAGCTAACAGCGCCACCTATAAACATCCGCAGTGCCATAGGCAGTGCAGAAGCGTTGCCGGCCTTTAAGGAAAGTGTTATTATGGGAGGGGGTAAGGTTGGGCCTCCGGTACTCAACCGCTCACCAGATGAAGCGCGGTAGCTAAGCTACCACTCAGACGCCGGTTTTCTGCGTAAGTGTGGTATTTGATCGGACGAGTCGGCACCTTCATGCTACAGACAAAGTATTCGTCTGCATCGTGGAAAGAAATTCATCCAGCTCATTAAAAAATAGCACTCCTTGTATTTAAGGAATCAAATTTTTCTTCTTTCATACAGTCATACCCCATTTTCTTCATGAAAACTAGAAAAATAGAAATAGAAAAACTTTATTTATGACACCTTTTAGTACAATAAATATTTTTAACTGAAAAACTTATTATTATTATAATACTAACTTTTGCCCGCGGCTTCGCTTGCGTGGAATTTGGTCTGGCACATTAAGTTTAGTAACAGATCATTTTAAATCAATATATTTTTTTTAGTGGTTTCCACATAAAAGGTAGATATATGCTGTCACGGACTTTTATTTAAAACTATTCAAGATAAACAATCCTACGGTACATCATCTTTGTGTAACTCAAATGGTTTAGGCAGCGTACGCCAAGATATCTCTCAGAGGCCAGATTTTTTTCCGACTTAATTGACATTGTATCGTTATATAACGAATAAAATTACATAAAATCATTACAAATTGTATCCTTTATGTTATTCCGATGTATAACCTATTGTACTGTAAAGTTTCATTCAAATCCGTCCAGTAGTTTTTTCGTGAAGGAGTAACAAACATACATCCATACTCACAAACTTTCGCATTTATAATATTTGTGTAAGTAGGATAGGATAGGATACATTAGATATTAGGGATAGTAGGATAGGATAGGATACAAAAAAAAACTAAGAGGCGAGTCTCGAATTTGGAAGTTTTTGTTAGCTTAATCGCGGTCTAGTCAACTTTGGGAACCACTGATATATTGCGTTGCTTAGAAGCATCATCGAACCATTGAATTGCACAATTCGCAAATGAAATATCGTGTCAATGACAGTGAAAGAGGCCAAAATACGCCTACAAACTTTCAACGGAATTAAACTAATAAAGTCAGGGAGGCGGCTTCGCGGGACGTTTCTCACCTTCTTTATCGTCTGTGCTCCACAAATATCAGTTATCTTTTGAAATACTCCCACGGGTGCTACACTGAGATGATAACTTTGCTATATTCAAGGTCTCATTTGCTTATTTATTGAAACTTTTGTGTACAGAGTGAACATACAACAGGCGGACTTAATGGTATTGAGCTTTCTTCAATTTTCCAATCATCCTTAGACTGGACTTCTTCAAAATTCTTGGACTTTAAGTTTAAAAAGGGATTTGTGTTTATGATAATTGAAACCCTGCGGATGTTTATGAGCGGCGTTGATCACTTTCCATCAGGAGACATGCCTGCTCGTTTGCCTTCCTATCCCATAAAAAAAAATCATCGGGCTAGGCAGCACGCCTTGGGTGAAGCCTATGTCCAACAGTCGCTATGGAAACGAATTTCAGTGATAACCTCAACTCGCACTTAGTTGGGTTTTTCGCTATCAAGGACCAAAAATTCTAAACGTAATGGAAGATATTTGACTAATTAAAGTTAATTTTTAGTATAGAAAATTTATTTTACACTCAAAACCCGAAATTATTTTCTTGCCAACCCAATCAATAAATAAAAACACCAAGTTTGCAAAATTTTGTGACGCTCAAACTGATCGTTAATATTTAAACACGTGATTTATAAGTTATGTTCGAACACATTCTCGGATTAAATATTCGATGCTGACTGTACCAAGCGAGAACAACTTGTAAATGGATATTTATTGCGTTGTTAACATGTGTTGAAAGCATAAAATCCAATTTCTTATTTTTTTTTAGAAATATGAAATAAATCAAAATAATATATGTCGTCGTATTAAAATTATTTTATATATATATATATATATATATATATATATATATATATATATATATATATATATATATATATATATATATATATATATATATATATATATATATATATATATATATATATATATATATATATATATATATATATATATATATATATTCACGCCTATCCCCAGCAGGGGTTGACAGAGACCACAGACCTCCATTTTTCAACATTCAACAAATTAGGTATATTAAATTTGTCTTAGAGAATCCCACGAGCCGCAAGGGAGGATGGAGGTCAGCCCCAACAGAGCCCTGCACGCTGAGGTAAGTCACCATAGTATCCGGGAGAGCCCGATCCCGGGACGGTCGGCACGCTTACGACTAAGCTCGCCCTTAGCCACGCATCCATTGGTACGGCAGACCGTGGATTGGCGGAGAGGAAGGGAAAGGGTAGAGAAGAAAGGAAAGGGCAGGAACGGAAAATGCAGATTTGGAGGGTTACCAGACTCGGAATAAATATTTATAAATCCATATAAATATTTATTCCGATGCGGAAATCGAACCCGCGACCATTGACTGCGTGGGCGGAAAGCCACGCCACTGAGCCAATCGGTCGTCTATTGTATATAAATTAGAATTAATATCATTATTTAATTATTTTATGTAAAGGACAAAACCTAATTTAATATGTCTTGTGGCACCATCTGTTGGCTGACGATGTAAAAATTTGGATTTTATGGTTTATGTAAAATAATTATTATATATTTTTTATAATTATTATATTTATATAAAATAAGACGACCAATTGGCTCAGTGGCGCGGGTCAATAGTTGCGGGTTCGATCCCCGCATTGGAATAAATAAATATATGTATGGATTACAAATATTTATTCCGAGTCTGGTAACCCCGCCAATCCGCATTGGACAAGCGTGGTGGGTTAACGTCCGTTCCTCCAGAAATGGAGAGGCCCGTACTCAGCAGTGGGACATGTATATGGGCTGTTTAAAAAGATATTATAAAAAACTGTCACTTCCTGAATCCCACGAAGGCGAGAAGCGATTAACGGAGACTCGTTTCGCTACCTTGAATGTGAAGAGAAGTATGGATGAAAAGATGACTGAGTGTGGAGGAAGCAGGGAAGGTGTGCCGGGATCGTAGCGGATAGAGATTTGTGGTCTCTGCCAACTCCTACGAGAAATAGGCGTGAGGACATGTATGTATAAAAAACAGAACAGATCTTACGCTACCGTGCCCTGTTCTGAGCCATCTCCTCTCAGTTGCAGATTTCAAGGCTACGCAAGTCATCCTACACCATGTCTCTCCAGCGGTACCCGGGGCGCTCCACAGGACTTTGTCCAGTTGGGCGACCCAAATACGCTCTCTTGACTGCGCAATCCTCCCCCGTCCTCTTAACGTGGCTCAACCAACGAACTCGGTGAGCCTTGGTCTCTCCAATTACATTAGGTCGGGCCACCAGATTCTTAATTTCAATTTTGCTAACATTTTTTCAATTTCGCCAACTGCCATCATCTCTGATGGTTGGGCCCCGGATCTTTTGGACTTTCTGACTTTTCGTCCTACGATTAGAAGTTTCTTCTCTTCCTTTAGCATTACTGTTCAAACCTTACAGCCATACGTTAGAAATAATTAAAATAATTGTAATTTTTTTTATAATAAATTATTTAGAACTATATAAAATTCATATATGTAATTTGAATATTATTAAGAAATAAGAGGTAGAGGTATGTCCCGTAGATACATCTACGGGACCTACCTCTACCACTTACCTCTACCTCTTACCTCTTACCTCCACCTCTTACCTCTACCTCTTACCTCTTACCTCTACCTCTTACCTCTACCTCTTACCTTTACCTCTTACCTCTACCTCTTACCTCTACCTCTTACCTCTACCTCTTACCTCTACCTCTTACCTCTACCTCTTACCTCTACCTCTTACCTCTACCTCTTACCTCTACCTCTTACCTCTACCTCTTACCTCTACCTCTTACCTCTACCTCTTACCTCTACCTCTACCTCAAACTCAAAACTATATCTAAGGTAGGAAGCATATTTTTAAAGCCTTGCTTAGGATTTGATCAAGGCAACTTGTAGACATTTAGAGGCACCTAAGGACTTTTAGAAGTAGATAAGTCTGTCACTTCATGTAATCCATAATACAAAATAATGTATGTGGAACTAACAATATCAACATGAAGGCAGATTACTTACGTACACTACGATCTCCGCTGTATCTGTCAGTCTCTCCCGCTCGTATCTGTCAACAGGGAAAGGATTAGCGTCTAACGCTTCCGAACCGGCCTCGGCCGGAATCAAGTTTAATCCATGTTTAACCTCGGTCTGACCCACATCGGATACTAGTTTAACCCATGGGTGCGGCTTCAGTCCGTTGGATCTATTCGTTTTAACAAAATTAAATCTATTATATTTTTTTTTTCTCCCGAACCAGATCTGTATTCGAAAGACATTTTCTTAATGCTATGCGTAGTACCTATATATATATATATATATATATATATATATATATATATATATATATATATATATATATATATATATATATATATATATATATATATATATATATATATATATAAAATGTGGACAGTAAAATTTTTTACTTAGCTAAAATCCGCGACAAGCAAAACAATAACAGAAAATTAATAATGTGTGTTTTCCTGCTGGATGAAGTGGATTTACATACATACATATCATATCGTCACGCCTATCTGCCGTAGGGGTAGGCAGAGACCACAGATCTCCATCTGCTACGATCTCGGCATACTTCCCTTGCTTCCTATACACTCATTATTCTCCTCATGCAAGCCCGCCGGTTGAGGGTAGTCTTGACCTGGTCTTTCTTAAAAAGTTCAGCAATTTGGTCAAGGTAAGTTTTTCGTGGTCTTCCTCTTCCGGCCCTTCCATCCACATTCGCAAGATAAATTTCTTTTGCCAGTCGTCTTTCATCCATCCTCTCTATATACCCAAACCATCTAAGCATCCCTTTTTCTACTTTTGTCACAACACCTACTTTTACTCCACATTGCTCTCTTATATTGAAGTGGATTTATTTGGAACCTAATCCAAAAAAACTAAACTCTCCACCGACCAACCACTATAAACAACACCAAACACACACTACCACTTTTCTACCTTGTAAACGACACGTGTTTCACCCCAACACGAGACATCTTCATACATATATATAGACTCTACCTCATCTACTATATCATATATATAGACTCTACGGAAGACAACAGAAAAGGACTTTTCGATTGTGGAGAGTTGATGGCCGATTTTCGGTAACTTTTTAGTTTAAGTTCCAAATAAATCCACTTCATCCAGCAGGAAAACACACATTATTAATTTTCTGTTATTGTTTGCTTGTCGCGGATCTTAGCTAAGTAAAACTTTTGACTGTCCACATAGTGATGGATTTCTGCAAAGTAACGCCTGACTCCATTAATAATATATATAAAAATCAATTGCTGTTCGTTAGTCTCGCTAAAACTCGAGAACGGCTGGACCTATTTGGCTAATTTTGGTTTTGAATTATTTTTGGAAGTCCAGGGAACGTTTAAAAGGTGTGTAAATATGATAAAAATATTAAGAATATATTCTGAAAATTATGCGGCGGTACGAAGTTTGCCGGGTCAGCTAGTATATATATAAAAATCAATTGCTGTTCGTTAGTCTCGCTAAAACTCGAGAACGGCTGGACCGATTTGGCTGATTTTAGTTTTGAATTATTTTTGGAAGTCCAGCGAAGGTTTAAAAGGTGTGTAAATATGATAAAAATTTTAGGAATATAGTAAAAGCAACAATTTCGTTTTCCCTTAGAAACTAATCAAATATTTGATCGTTGTGATGTGACCATTTTTAAGCAACATCAAGTGTAATATATAATAATAATAAAACTTAATTAACTATATTTAATCTGTGTTATATTTAATGAGATAAAGATATTCTATTAATTTTTATTGTAAGCAAGACTCAAATGAGAGCCGTACACTACAAATTTTATTTTGCAAGCTGGTGGATAATTTGAAAATAATACTAAAACCTAATTAATATTGAGCATTTTTTTATTGATTACGATTTCTTTTTGTTAATTTTCGACCACAATTTTTACTTAAGTTGAAACATTCTGCAATTATCGTTCAGCTTTTTTATTTATTGATTCTGAGGCGGTACGAAGTTTGCCGGGTAAGCTAGTATTTATATAAAAAAATATTTATTCATATATTATTACGTATATGCGCTACCTTTGTCGAAGAAGTGACAATCGTTGAAGAATACGAGTGCTAGAGTCCGCGTAAAGCGAACATAAATAATATTGTGTGTTTACTAAACGAATTGGACATTATAGGAAAACAAATCTAATTCTCATCGAAACAACAACCATTACAGTGTTGGAACAACTTGCCACCACCTCTTCGTGACTTGCATACTATAAATATGTTAAAAAAAATACAAAAATCTAATTTTAAGTATGCAACAAATTCCTGAGAATTTGTTCTGTTTGCGGTGAATTTATTACATGACTTAGCTGTTTTTAATTTTATTGTATTGTATGTGTAATTATGTTATGAGTATGAGTAGAAGTGTTTATATGGATGTATGTGTCAGTATGAATGTCGTCACTGTGGTCCGCGATCTGACGACGTTGGCTCTTGTTGAAAACTATCGCCAGGTGCTCCAATAGAACGCCTGTAATATGCTGAGCAAGAATCATTTTATGACACTTGATAGATTAAAATATGATAATTAAACAAAACAAAAAGAAAATAATTTTAATCTAACGAGTGTCATAAAATGGTTCTTGCTCAGCATATGCCGGGCGCACTATTGGAGCACCCGCCGCTGGTTTTCAGCAAGAACCAACGTGGTCAGATCGCGGACCACAGTGACGACATTCATACTGACACACTCGTACATACAAATACATCCATATATATATAACTACTCATAATCATATACACAATACACATAAATACACATACAGTACAATAGAATTAAAAAACACAAAGTCATGTACTAAATTCACCGCGTCCAAAAGAACAAGTTCCTAACTGCATACTTAAAATTAGATTTTTGTATTTTTTTTAAATATATTTATTGTATGCAAGTCACGAAGAGGTGGTGGCAAGTTGTTCCAACATTTGGTTGCGGTGTATTTAAAGCTACCACGAAACGCAGCTGAGCAGTGGCGAGGAACAACCAGCAATGACCTTAAGGTTTTAATTTTAGTTACCGTAAAAAAAGGTGTCTTAAATAAAGATTTTTCTATTTCATTAACAACACTCCATTTTCTCACTGCTTTCAGTAACACCAAGAAAATCAAACACACCACCACTCTTCCACAATATACACGAGACGTGTTTCGCCTCAACACGAGACATCTTTAGGTATAGATAGTAGACTACGGAAGACTACCGTTAATTCTGTATATTTTAATAGTCTTCCGTAGTCTACTTAAGCTTCGATTTGTTCGGGATACATCCGGCAAGGAAAAGTTTCATCCCTACCACCTGGATGAGTGGCGTGCCAGTACGGTGTGTTTTTCTAGAAACTTCTTTCCACGCACAACTATCCTGTGGAACCAGCTATTTCCAGCGGTTTTTCCGGATCGATACGACATTGGAACCTTCAAAAAATAAGCCTACATTTTTTTAAAGGCTGGCAACGCCTCTGCAATGCTTATGGCGCTGTGGATATCTTTAAGCGACGTTGATTGCTTTCCATTCATTTAAACTGTGTGTAGTATGATAATCAATGTTAAGGATTTTATGTAAATGGAAAATCTATTTATTTATTTTAAAACAGGCAAACGAGTAAGCGTGTCGCCTGATAGAAAGCAGTGACTTCCGTGACTTCAAACTGGGGATCTCACTCCACTGCCACTCCACTGGGCGGCAAGCCCCGGACCTCTTATCACCATCGATTACATGCATATTATTATCATTAACACAACTGCCTGAGACAGTCTTCTGCTGGATATAAGCCTAATCTAAAACATCACCTAGCTCAAACTTCGGCTTCACGCATTCAGTTTCCATCTAATTTATCAACTCGGAGAACTATATCATTACAAAATGGAAGCTTTAGAAATCAGACGTCGCCAGTGCGATTGATTGTAACGACTTCACTGGTCTGGTCAGTGCTTTATATTTCAGAGTACCCAATCGTCGTACCCGGCACACAGAACTATTCTATACATCTGAAGTCAATACGAACTATGCACGTAATTCCATCCTTAGCCGTATAGTCAACACATATAATGAGTTTTGTTCAGATATGGATTTGTTCAGCGTGTCAAAAAGGACTTTTAGAAAAACACTCAAAAGATGCAGTAAATTAAATCACACACACTCACAAACACACAAACACACATACACACCTACTCACAAAATTAGATTCACAACTTAATTTTTTCAATATTTGATACGTCTCCTAGTTCGTAAAAGTAATATATTTAAGCACAAACTGTGTAATCCTTTTTTGGTTTTTATTGCTTGTTATATTATTTTTAAGTAAAAGGTTGTGTGATGAAACTGTTGGATTATCTAATAAATATATAAATATATATTATAGAAAGCATGGAATAATATACACTGTACTAACTACGACTATGGCTCTCTACATAGCACTCTGAGCGACTCTGAGCTTGTCAAGCAGACGGACTGTCAGCGTCCACGTTTCGGCGCCGAAAGATAACACTGGCAGGTTACACTGGTCGATAAGTTTTGTTTTTTTTGCTTTCATTTAGTTTCGATAATACAGTCGCTTAAGGTAATACAGTCATAAGTTGCACCGGAAGAAAACGTCGCTTTATCAATCTCGACACGAATCAGCAGTAAACCTCACCCCCCCCCTCTCTCCCCCCACGCTAATAAAAGAGACATATCCGCCAATAAGTGGCGAGTTGAATTTCATATTTCCAAACGGCGTGTTTGTGAATACAACGTGATAAGTGTGCACGCGATCTTTAAAAGTTAGATAAGGATTTACGTTCAGCGAAAGCTAAGCTATATTCTTAGATATAACAGTTATACCACCAAAACAAAATGGACTGTTGTAAACTCTAAAATAACATTGTTGGCAATGAGAAGAGAGAAAAATAAGTACCAGGCATCATCATCAACATGCTATAGGAGTCCAATGTGGGAAGTAGACATCTGATGCCAAGCAGAGAATGCTGTTGTTAATATGCTTGTCAGGTGAATTGCCATCTGCAAGAACCAAATACTTTGCGCCGGTTACACTACCCGGCCGACTTCACTTTCCCTGGTCTTGACATATTTTTTGAATAGCAAATGATACTTTTCACTATATGATACAATATATTATACTTTAAAATATTTTTTAAGAGATAGGAAGGCAAACTGAGTAGGCATGTCACCTGATGAAAAGGAATCAACACCGGCCATAGACACTCGTAGTGTCATAGACATTGCAGAAACGTCGCCGTCCTTTAAAAAAATTGTAGACTGATTTTATAAAGGTTCCAATGTCGTATGAGTTCGGAAACACCGGTGGATGTAGCTTTTTCCACAGGGTAGTGGTACATGGAAAGTAAAAAATAATATTTTATGTTAATTTGTATCGCTTAGCTTTCGCTCACTCTTGGTGCTGGAACACAGCCCTTAATATTCGTGTACAGGCGACACGCAAGTTTGTCACGTAAACGAAATACGAATATTATTATTTTTTTTTTTACTTTACATTTTTGTTTTTTTTTTTCATTTGTAATATGTTAAATGAGGTTAACGTCCAATTATGAGTATTACAAAGGGTGTAGGATATAAAGTGTGTTTTAGAAAAAAGACTCACCCTTGGGTTTGCGCGAGTGCCTTTTGTTTTTAAATTATTTTTTTAAATTTGTATGTGTGCAATTTTGAAGGATTCCTTCACTCTTCACAATTTTTTACGTTTTATTTACACAACCCGTAATGGCCCCACTGCTGGACATGAACCCTATTCCTAAAGAAACTAACATTAATCCATCTCGCTTGTCCAATTGTCGTGGATTGGCGGGGTAACGAGACTCATGGGGAATAAATATCTGTAGCCGATAGATATATTTATCCCGATGCGGGCAACGAACCTGCGACCATTGACTCGGTTGGCGGGATCTCCACCACTGAGCCATTGGTCGGTAATTAAAAAAAGAAATATATATTCTTTTGCTGGGCACAGGACCGCTCGATTTCTGTGAGAAATTAACGCAAACATACCTTGGTTTTGCTAACAAAAATGCCGGGATTTGTCTTTTTAAGTCATCATAATCATCATCAATAGCCTGCGGCAATCTATTGCTGGACATAGGCCTCCCTCAAGAAGCGCCACCTAGCCCGATCTTCAGCTCCACGCAAACCAACCAATTTCTGACAGCTGCCCTGCGCAAATCGTCGCACTATCTAACCGTGGAGCGTATTATTGTCTGAGAGAATTTTTAAACCTTTTTTTTAATGTTACTTTAGTGGTGTAAAAAAAATGTAGGGCTTTAACCCATTGACTGCCAGATATATTTAGAGCGTCTTGCCCTGGGTGCCAAGGTTTTATTTTGAAGAATACATGAAAGTTTACAAAATATAATTATATTAAGTTACTGATATAATATTGTAATAGCATTTACAGTAATTTTTATTAAAAAAAAATACTACGAGATAACTCGTAGCTGGCGTCACTAAATAAAATTCCTGCGTTGGTTGCCACTACGAGATATCTCGTAGCTGGCAGTCAATGGGTTAAATAACTTATTGTAGGAATAATGTGTGCGATATATAATAGAATTTTTGTGATAATTTCTATTATCACAAAACTAACACCGCCCATAGATATTTGAAACACCAGGGGCATCACTTGTTTTTCGATGGTTTCAATGTGTTTGAGGACCTTTTTTAAATAGAGGTTGTAGTCAGAACTCTGAACTGTAAGTTATAACGGCCACTACAAGATGTCTCGTCTCATTTGCATGTACAAATCACAAACATTTGTCACGAATATATCTATCTATATACCGCCTTACCTGACAGCCAACATTTGTCAATACCCGCCAAATATATGGGCCAATATATCTCGGACGGTCTTCTTAAATTTAGTGACAGCGTCGAACATGGTCAGTGATTTCAATCGATCGCAGCACCCTTCGTATAAATCAGCTTGAGCTAAGGGATAAGTGGGGCCCTTTAGTATATTTATCCATACATACGAGCCTAGTAGAAAATCAATAGTTCTCTAGGATATTTTATATCAAATTAATTTACGGAATAATAATTTTTTTTTATTATTTTATTTGTGACAATTTACAGTGAAGTTGGATAGACCACAGTAGGTCTTACTAGGCAGGCCCGTTGCTGAGACCTTCCGATTCGGACATTATTCAAATTTGGAATACATATATAAATACACATTAATAAGTACATACATAACATATATATATATATATATATATATATATATATATATATATATATATATATATATATATATATATATATATATATATATATATATATATATATATATATATCCCCCACTGAGCACGGGCCTCCCCATATATTGAGGACATTAACCCAGCACGCTTATCCAATGCGGATTGGCGGGGTTACCAGACTCGTAATAAATATCTGCAGGCCGTATCTACATATATTCATTTTCATGCGGGGATCGAACCCGCGCCCATCGACTGCGTGAGTGAAGAGCCCCGTCACTGAGATTTTTGAGGTTTTTATTTTTTTTTAATATTTTTCCAACAAAAAGTAAGAGATAATCTTACTTAGATTGTTAAAAAAAAAATCTTAAAGACTTACGATTTTTTTTATTTGTTTGCCTTTTGACAAGATACGGTTAATAGTAAGTAAATGGGAGTGAGAAGTAATGAGAGGGGAAGAGTGATAGAAAGAGAGAAGGAGTTATATATCTCCAGTTCTTGTCGCTCACTTTTTGAACTGTACTCCGTAATCTGTTTACATTCTGCCAAAAACATTCGGAAATTTTTTTGTCAAAAATATTTGACAGAAAAACCTCTATTAATGGAGTCAGGTGTTACATTGGGGAAATCCATCACTATATGGACAGTTAGAAGTTTTACTTAACTAAGATCCGCGACAAGCAAAACAATAACAGAAAATTAACAATGTGTGTTTTTCCGTTGGGTTAAGTGGATTTGGAACTTAAACCAAAAAACTTACCGAAAATCGGCCATCAATTCTCCACCCACCAACCACTATACACAACACCAAACACACATTATCACTTTTCCATCTTGTAAACGACACGTGTTTCGCCCCAACACGAGTTTCACGGCCGATACAATTATAGCTTCTACACATTCTGCTTATCGGACTATTTTGTGTGACATTATTGTTGAAGTCGGGCAAATTAAACAATTGTGGAGTGCGCATGGATCTCGTCGGCACCTTAAAGTGAATAGTCGACAACAGTTGACCCCCCAGATTACCGTTAACGATTTACGTTACGTAGGAAACGTTATGTAGGAAACATAAATCTGATACCCACTGCCGGTCTTCAAGACTTATCAATTTAAATTTCCGAAGTTTATCTTTGTATTCCGGTATTTTTCTTCTTATATTAATGTTGTGTAAATATAATTAGGATTATATTTAAGTATGTTTTTAGAACTATTTAGAATAATGTATAATGAATGTTGATGATAAATAAATAAATATTTTTGTCTGGCATGGCCCATGGTCCCATCTTCGCACTGGACGACCACTTTTCCTCTTACAACCCCTTGGTTACCATACGGTGACCTTTTGGCTCCGTTTCCCTAAGTTACATCGTGTAATGTGTCCAGCCCACTTCCATTTCAGTGAGTCTATACGTTTAAGAATGTTTGTCTGTAACTCTAGTCTTTGACCGTTTACAATGTACTTTTAATTTTTATATATATATATATATATATATATATATATATATATATATATATATATATATATATATATATATATATATATATATATATATATATATATATATAAATATAATCTTTTATTGGAATTCGACTCATAAATTAAATAGGTTATATACAACAATAAGTAATTTATTCCGTCCCGGGATCGGGCTGCCCCGGGTACTATGGTGCCTTACCTCAGCATGCGGGGCTCTGCTGAGGCTGACCTCCATCCTCCCTTGCGGCTGCTGAGATTCACTAAGACGAATTTTAATATACCTAATTTGTTCAAAAAATGACGGCGACGTAGTTCGCCACCCGTCACGTCCTGATTCGCACGAGAGCGAAAAGCGACTAATGGAGAACCGTTTAGCTGCGATGAATGTTAGAGGAAGAATGGATGAAGGGATGGATGAGTGAGGAGGAAGCAGGGAGGGTGTGCCAGGATCCTAGTGGATGGAGCTCTGTGGTCTCTGCGGGGGATAGGCGTGAATATATAAATAAATAAAAAAAATAAGTAATTTATTCATCGATTTGGATACAATCCGAGTAACAGTATATCAAACATAATTGACGTATTTACGGGAAGTGTTTCTACCATCGGGACAGGGATTACGCGAGATTCAAATATTTGAACGGAGGGAGGGATTTTCAAAGACTTATGGATTTATCTCGGGATGTTACTTAATATCCATTCACGGGGTCTGGGGATTTCGTGATCATCGTTAGTTAAATAATAAAAAAAAGTTACTTTTTTATAAATAAAAGCCGATTTTTTTTGCCATTATGGCAAAAAGAATCGCGAATAATTGCTGGGAAGAAGGACCTAATAAAAGTGGTGGAGTCACGCTGCAGACGCATACTTTGTCAATCGCATATTATTTGTCTGTAGCATGAATGGGCCGGCTCGCCCGGGGAAGACCACACTTCCATAGAAAACCAGCGTCTGGTGGCTTAGCTGCCGCGCTTCGTCCGGTGAGCGTTTGAGTTCCGGAGGTCCACCCCCTTCACCTCCCATAAAGACACTTTCCCTAAAGGTCGACAACACTTCTGCACTGCCTATGGCACTGTGGATGTCTATGGGCGGCGTTGATTGCTTTCCATCAGGTGACACGCCTGCTCGTTGGCCTTCCTATACCATAAAAAAAAGAAAGGAAAAACCCTTTTCCTTCCTTTCTTTTTCTCTCTTTCTACCCAGAAACAGGAGGAAAGAGGAAAGTAAATGCTAATCTAGTCTAATCTAAATTTTTACAGACAATCTGACCAATTGTGCTACAGACAAAAAATATGAATTCATTTGAAAAAAATATGAATTAATTTGGCTTTATATGGACAGTCAGAAGTTTTACTTAGCTAAGATCCGCGACAAGCAAAACAATAACAGAAAAATAATAATGTGTGTTTTTTCGTTGGGTTAAGTGGATTTATTTGGAACTTAAACCAAAAAACTTACCGAAAATCGGCCATCAATTCTCCACCCACCGACCACTATACACAACACCAAACACGCAAGACAACCGAAAAGCCTTTTCGGTTGTCTTCCGTAGAGTCTACTATACCTGAAGATGCCTCGTGTTGGGGCGAAACACGTCGTTTACAAGATGGAAAAGTGATAATGTGTGTTTGGTGTTGTGTATTGTGGTTGGTGGGTGGAGAATTAATGGCCGATTTTCGGTAAGTTAAATTCAAATAAATCCACTTAACCCAACGGAAAAACACAATTTATTAATTTTCGGTTATTGTTTTGCTTGTCGCGGATCTTAGCTAAGTAAAACTTCTGACTGTCCATATAGTGATGGATTTCCGCAAAGTAACGCCTGACTCCATTAATAATTTGGCTTTCATTAGTGCCAAAATAGCACGGATCATTTCGCCATTGTCACGTAGAATGGAGAAGACACCGATATATGAAGGAGATTTATTGGTGCGGTTGAGAGAAAAAAGAAATAGAATGGAGAAGATACGTAGGAGATTGATCGGTGCGTCGAGGTAAGAATGGAGAAAATAGGAAGGAGATAAATCGGTACAATCGAGATTACAACCTTACTGAGAAATTAACGTATGCCAACAACTGTTTGACATTTTGACAGTTGTCCTAAACCTTTGCCAGAAGTGCTCGTCAGCGCGGTTGTTTAGCTTCAAAATCATGTTTTTTAATAATTATTATGTATTCTAAATATTTATGTTTTTAATGTTCTATAATAAAAAAATAACGATATAAATGTATTTAGTATTCATAATAAAATGTTTGAAGAATTAAAAAGCGAACATTACAAAGGCAACATCGTCAGTCGGCCAAATTAACAGTTGTCACTTTTTAAAAGTCAAAAGCAAAGGCCGTTAGACACGTGATATACAACCATTCTTTGATCTTGGTTTAGTGATAATTGAAAAAGCCACCGTGAACCCCGCCGAGTAATCCCACCTCTTAACACTGTTGTTAATGAATAAATTTTATTTAAATTCAAACTCAACAATTCAACAAAACGCGCCTTTGTTATGCAAATACCATAGACACACAATTTAAATTTATCAGGCAGCGTTGGATTGTCGATGGTTTAGATACACTGTTAGCTAAAACAAAGATGGACTTTTCCCGCCAACTTTCATCAGTGATGTCGTGTTTTTATTTCATTTTCATATTATTATATTATTGTCAGTTATATTGTTTAATTATGGTCGAATATTATACAATATAGTTCGATTAAGGCTTATAAGTGAAGTGATATGAAGTAAATGCATGTATCGTGACTTTGTAAGTTAACTTAGAAAGTCCATAGAAGGTTCTGGTAAAATAGCCACCATTTTATTAAGACGTAATTTTACAAGATATCTGGTCCGGTATCTGAATTACACTACCGCACAACTTTCACTACAATACAACACAAGAAATAGTTTCCCCACCATCTTGATTAGGCGATCTAGTACGATACGTTTTTCTAGAAACTTCTTTTCACGCACCACTACCCTGTGGAACTTGCTACCTCCAGCGATGTATTCGAACCGATATGACATTAAAACTTTCAAAAAACAGGCCTACGCTTTTCTCAAAGGCCGGCAAGGCTTCTGCAATGACTGTGGCGCTGCGGATATCTATACGCCGCGTTTATTGCTTTCCATCGGGTGACACGCCTACTCGTTTGCCTTCCTATCCCATAAAAAAATATAACAATAACATGAGATTTTGAAAATGAAGTATCAAAATGCAATGCCACTCGTGTAAATAGGCGGGAAAAGTCTATTTTTTTTTGTTGGTAGACATGAAATCATCCATTTTCACGCTATTAATTTTTTGCCAGTCATATTAAGCGGAACGTAGCTCCATCTAGCCGAGGTGTGTTACTTACTATCATAGCTGGGTTTCGGTCTTCACTCTAGTGTTGTAATTAACCTTTGTGATAACGATATCTTGTACGATATGCGGTATGCATATTAAACTGCTTTATTGAATTAAACGGCTCTCCATTAGTCGCTTTTCGCCCTCGTGAGAATCAGGACGTGACGGGTGGCGAACCACCTCGCCGTCATTTTCAACAAATTAGCTATATTAAATTCGTCTTAGTGAATCCCACGAGCCGCAAGGGAGGATGGAAGTCAGCCCCAGCAGAACCCTGCATGCTGAGGTAGCGGATGGAGCTCTGTGGTGTCTGCCAACCCATGCGGGGGACAGGCGTGAATATAAAAAATATACGTTGCGGCATATTGAATGAAAACCATTAGAAGCTAACTTATAATAACTTAATGTCCATTATGTTTCTTTACTTACCTTTACATGAGATTATATATATATTATGTTACATAGGTGTCAGTGAGTAGGTGATTTGTTATACATATCATACACTCCTTTGCAAAAAAAACGGGCGGTTTTGATTTTTCTACATTATTGGTAATAATTTAGTTCTAAAGAGGTTTTAATAGCCAAACTATGTTACGGGCACTTAATAAAGGACCTGAGAAAAAATGTTAATTCCAAATTCGGAGCTTTTGTTTTTAAAAAAAAATTATCCCCTTTTTAGTTTGTGCCTCTTTAATTACTTTTTACCGGGTTTATTGCTAGAAGGGTATCAGGGAACTAAATAAAATAATTTATGATTGTCCCATCATTCTGCCTTATTTTGACTTAAAACAGATATGTTTGTGTCTATTGTATTGGCAGAAAAAGCAATAAGAGCGAGTAAAATCACAGCGCTGCTGGAAGAGGAGTGTAGCCTATGCTACATCTCACATCTGTTAAACGTGAGTCGTTCAACCGTCCAAAGAACCTGGACTCAATACCAAGAGACATTTTAGTTTTAGTAAGTTTTGTGATAAAGCTTCGAAACTGCCTGGTAGTACGCATAAGACCGATTTGACATTTTAACCTTTTTTTACGAACTAAAACTAACACAATACATGAATAACTTTTTATGAATGTACTCGTCAGTCCGGTCAGTTAGATGTATTTGTCTCATGTATTTCTTTATTAAACAAAACGCCAGCAGAATTGAAAAATATAGCTGATAATAATGTGCATAACACTGATAACTATGTTGGCGCCAAAAGTCCTTGGCATAAAAGTAAATATACTTGTAAAAAAAAACAATTATAAAATATTTTATTTTGAACTTTTCCCGCCAATTTATATGAGTATCGATGTGATATATACGATAGTTATTTCATTTCTATAATCTTATATTATTATACGTTATATTGTTTAATTATAGTGGCGTATTATACAATATAGTTCGATTAAGGCGTATAAGTGGAGTGATATGAAATAAATGCGTATATCGTGACTTAAATTGACTCAAAAGTCCATAGAAGGTTTTGGTAGAATAGCCACCATTTTATCAAAACTTAACGTGACAAGCTGACATTTCAAGAGATTTGATGTTATTATATTGTATTTTACTTGACACTGACATAACAGTTATAACAAATTGCCATCAAAGAATACAAATGTTATTTTTTTATATTAACAAAAGAAACTTTCAAATACAAACCAAACAACGTACTCAATTCAGAGGGTTAAAAGTTTTTAATTCATACATTGATTTACAAAGCCCGCCCTTCTGAATTTATCACATAAAATAATTATATCAAATTCGCTCCCAACAAGGAGAATTCGCTTGAGGCGAACGTAAAGAAATTTATGACTGTATCGCACTCTCTCGCACCTAGCACCTCGCGTACACTTCGACCGGTCGGTCTCTTTCTAAACGCGCATGCGTACGTCGATTCCCTTTGTTCGGACGCAAAATCATATACATATATATAATATACACTAATTAAACATATTTAAGTTTACTTAGGTTATTTTGCGCTAAATGTATGAGCTGTAATATTGAAATTCCTTTGTGAGGATTGAATGAATTGGTTGGGATTTGTATAATATTAAGCTCGTTGAACAAAGGAATGCTTTACGCATACGGCTCTATGGTTTAATCTTACGTGGAAGAAATAAAGTCAAGGGATCTAGTTTAATCGAATGACAATACATCAACACATTGAATATGATAGGAAGGCAAACGAGCAGGCGTGTCACCTGATAGCAAACAATCAACGCCCATAAACATCCGTAGCACCAAGCAGTGCGCCATAGACAGTATGGGAGTGGGAGGGGGAGAGGACTGTCAGGAGGAAGGTATTGGGCCTCCGGAACTCAGACTCCGCTCCGCTCACCGTACGAAGCGCGGTAGCTAAGCTACCACTCAGACGCCGGTTTTCTGCGGGAGTGCGGTACTTCCCCGGGTGAGCCCGCCCATTCATGCTACAGACAAATAATATGCCATTTTTGACATAGTATTCGTCTGAAGAGTGGCTCTACCACTAAAAAATAATAAACTGACTAAGTGACGTTTGTTTCGTAGAGGAGTCCTACCGAGTGGCATCCTATACTAGGTTGCCTAGAGTAGACAATTTTGTTTTCTATTATCTAAGTTACAAACTATTATCTAAGTTTCCACTTACTTTTTATAACTTAAGTAGATACTGCCACCCATCTTATGGTATTTACTCCCATTATCGACTCGTTCGACACCTATGGGAATTAAGTGGCCATTCCTTGGCGAGAAAAATACAAATTAAAATGAACTGCGTCTTTGCGAGTTATGCGGTCAGAATAATTTCGAAAAATTCCTCGCAGCAATTCCCATGGTAAATTCGGTAAAAAATACTGCTACAAATATAACTTGTTTGCATTATATAATTAATGCTAAAATTCTATTTCTCCTTTACACTAATCTTAAATATAAAAAGAGCAAAATTATCAATACGACTAACAGTGTATATTAAAACAATAAATTATACAAAGAATATTTAACGGTAGTTTAATTGATATTATATATGTATGGCCATTAAACGGTGGGTCTTAACGTCTTATTGCTTTATTAGCAACACACCAGTTTTCTAACTACCATCATGCTACACACCAACAAAAATCTAGCGTCAAATTTATAATTTATAATATCAATATCTACAACAAGAATTTAGCTATATTATTCTGTCAGGCGCTAACGAAATATTTTTACTGTAAAATGCATTCGCAATACAAACTTATAAATATATTAATATTGGCTTTTCTTTTTTTTTCAGATTGTTGTTCGTGCGGTGAGAAAGGAACGAAGGATCCAGGTGTTCAAAACCTTTTATGTTTTATTCATACGGTGTCTCCTATATTTAATATAATATGCGAAGTGCTTCAATACAAAGAAATTCATTTTAACATTACACCAGGCGTCGATGTGTACTTATTTATTTATTATTGTGCCGATAATAAATAAATAAGTGTATATCCGTACACACCGATGTAATACAGGGTGTTAGTAATAACTGTTTCAACTTAATTTTTACCATAATATCAATATGTGGACAGTCAAAACTTTTACTTAACTAAGATCCGCGACAAGCATAAGCTAAGTAAGCTTGTTAGTAAGTATAAGCTAAGTAAGCTTAGCTAAGTAAAAGTTTTGATTGTCTACATAGTGATGGTTTTCCGCAAAGTAACGCCTGACTCCATTAATCATCATAATATCAATAAATACTGTTATTTATTTATATATGAAAGTACAATAATAGGGATTTTTATGACATGTGAACGAACAAGCGTGTCACCTGATGCAAGCAAAGACATCTGTTTATATCTAGACTCACTGTAATATTGTCTTTATTCCAAGTTCACGATATGCAATCCTCATATTCGTCAGTCGCGGGTTCGATCCCCGCATCGGAATAAATATATGTATGGATTACAAATATTTACTCCAAGTCTAGTAACCCCGCCAATCCGCATTGTACAAGCGTGGTGGGTCAACGTCCGTTCCTCCAGAAATGGAGAGGCCCGTGCTTAGCAGTAGAACATATATGGACTTTAAAAAAAAATCCTCATACTCACGTGTTACGTTTTAAAAAAATCCTTATGATATTGAGGTTACTGTTTTCATAAAATTTGAGCGTTTAACATTCTAATATATTGCGTGTAACAAATGGGTGGAAAAAAATCTTTTTATAATCAGCGAAAATTTCGCTTAAAAATACCTGTACATTGGATCGGACAAATATTGGCTTAGTAAAGAATCATACGTTAAACAGAATTATGGTTGGTTTAACCCCGATCTCCCCTATGTTTGACGTCGGTTGAAAAAACAATTGTAACAAAACAAGCCGGTTTGATTCCCCCGGCGAAAGGCTGTTTGTTGGCGCATGTATCTTTGTATGGCTTCCCGTTAAAACACATCCGTCTTTGTAAACAGTCGTTTACAGGATGATCGAAAATTAAGACAATACTCTTGCATTGTTTAAGAGTCGAGTGTGCACATGTAAGACGAACGAGGAACACGAATATATTGTTTATTTTACCTTTATATACAGGATGGCTCGTTAACTTCGTCTTCCAATGTATAACACAAGTTAAAAGGATAATGATATAAGGAAAACATTTTTATTTATTTTATATATTCTTAATGTAAAATTTTTGTTGCAAAGGCGTGCTTCATTTTTGATATGATTTTCATAATTAAATTTAATAAATCAAATTATAAATCGATTGAAAAATAAAGCTATAAATGAAAAATACATTTGTTTGTTAATTTTTTATACTTTTATTTGCACGGGACTGTCTAGAAAAGGTATCTTATTAACCTAAATTCATTTTAAAATTCAATAAACTTTATTTAGTTGATTAAATGCATGATACCATATTTATTTTAAACTTTATTACTAATTACAGATTCAAATAGTACTAGTACATGATAGTAAAGCTCTCGCATAGCTCTTAAAAGTGAGTGTTGCCACATTATTGCATCGAATAGCCGTCTTTAAAGTAAAAATACCCATTTGTGAATGCGCATCTTGGGACAAAATATGCATAATTAAATGGAGAAGATCAAATCGTTACTAATAAATAAACGGACTATTGATCTTCTAGTGAGTTTATTGAAGAATCTCTCTTACAAAAAAAATACAGTCAATAAAGTTGAAATTGATTAAAACTCAAACGTTGTAAATAATAGAGGAGAGTTAGATAAAAAAATTACAGGATTTAATTTTATGTTAGGAATTTTTTTTTTATCGGATAGGAAGGCAAACGAGCAGGCGTATCACCTGATGGAAAGCAATCAACGCCGCCCATAGACATCCGCAGCGCCATAGGCAGTGCGGAAGCTTTGCCGACCTTTAAGGAAAGTGTCATTATGGGAACTCAGCCGCTCACCGTACAAAGCGCGGTAGCTAAGCTACCACTCAGACGCCGGTTTTCTGCGGGAGTGTGGTACTTACCCGAGCCGGCCCATGCAGGCTACAGACGAATATTATGCCATTCTTGACAAATTATTCGTCTGTAGCGTGGCTATACCACTTTTAAAAAGGAATAAAAACTTGCGAATTAAACACAAAGCTCCAATTTGACACAGACATGCGAGTTTCGCCTGCAAAATCAACAAGACCAGCCACCTCAGACCACACGAAACATTTGTATGAAACAGTACATTGCAGCTGAACCTTGTAGAATCTCATTTACTTGTTGACGCTATGGAAAGCGAGACAATAGCCGAACTAAACACAGTCACGGACTCGTTCAAACATACACAGAAATACTGCTTTCAACTGAAGCGGAAAATTACAAACCACACGAGACAATTGTATGAAACAGTGTATCCCACTTAAACAGTCGAAAATCTCATTTACGTGTTGATTCTATAGAACGCTAATTTATAACTTAACTCTACACAAAGTCTACAAACGTCTTCCTCATATTCATCATCAACATCTAGTGGTAATCCACTGCTAAACATAGACCTCCCTCAAGAAGCTTCCGCCAGCCGCCAAGCGCAGATCGTCGCACCATCTAGCCTACGTTTGCCGAGCGTCTCATGCTATGTTTGCCGAGACACGGTCTCCACTCCAGCGCTCGTTTGCTCCAACGATTGTCGGACCTGCGACAAATGTGACCCGCCTATTGCTACTTTAGTTTGCTAATTCGAAAGACTATGTCCGTAACTTTAGTTCCCTAGCGGATTTGTTCATTCCGAATCATATCTACCAGGGAAACTCCGAGCATAGCTCTCTCCATAGCTCTCTGAGCCACCCTGAGCTTGTGATTGAGACAAACTGTCAGTGTCCACGTTTCCGCACCGTAAGAGAGTACAGGTAGGACACACTGGTCGAAGACTTCAGACTCTGCGGTATGAGCGACGAGAAGACCTGATGAAGTTTCCTAAACGTTGCCCAGCCTAGCTTAATTCCTTCTACCGGCTTCTCTTTCGAAGTTGTCTCCACCTAAACGCATGACTTGCTCGATGTAGATATACTCCTGGAGAACTTCGAGAGTTTACCATTGACGATGGTCGGCTGTGGATCCAAATGATCGCTGTCCAAACTACAGATATACAAACAAAAAATCGAGTTATTTCTTGTCCCGGTGGCAATAGAGACCTCAGGTGCCTGGTCATCGGAAGCCAGGACTTTTATTAACGTGGCAGGCCGTCGCCTACAAAATAACGAATTAGACCCTCGCTACAGGTTTTTTGTCCAGTATGTTATATTCTATTACAATTATGCCAGTTTCAAGTTAATTAATAACAAGTACAAGATATCATTCATTCATTCATTCATTTCATTCATTTGGATTTCGATAGTTACAAGATAATATATAAATGTCAATTCAGCTTGTCACGATACGTCTTGATAAAATGGTGGCGGTTCTTCAAAAACTTAAATGGAATTTTGAAGTAAAAAATACAATACATGCATTTAAATAAATAAATGAAATCATTTCACCTCCCTTCTGCGTCTCAATCAAACTATATTTAGTACTATGCCATCAGAATATAAGCGATAATAACATGAGATTATAAAAATGAAATAAAAACTCAACGTCACTGATACAACTTGGCGGAAAACGTCCATTTTTTTCTTGTCTTGAATGTATTGTTCTAGTTTTTATTTTTTTATTAGTATATATATAAATAAAACGAACTTTCTCTTTTCATACCGGCCAGTAATATTTAAGGTGTTTTAAATCACCATACACTTCGTAATGTCTTTCCATTACCACGCTTGTCCTTTCGCCATGAAATATGAACTACTATATAGAAATACCCCATTTTCCTTCGAAGCCTTTATGAAAACATACCATGAATAAAAAATACGTTGCCTGATTTATTCAGTACAAAATGTGACAGCTGATAACGTATTCAAAAACGAATCTTTTTGCATATGAAAATAAAGAACAATTTCACAATTCAGAGTCGCGGAATGCCACAGGGGTGGTCGTAAAATATGGAAACAGCTTTTTTAATGTCGTTTTGTATTTTTTTTACGTTGTTTTTCCAATAGTCGGGAGTAATAGAAAAATGAAACCACATCTTACTTGTTGATTCTAGTGGCAAAAATATAATATCGTTATTACAAATTAAATATACTCGAACACATATTCGATTTCTATTAAGTTAGCATTAGAATGCATTCATTTTGTTTATGCTATACGTACATACGTACTGTCGTATTTTTATATATAATTACACATTTTTATATATAAACAGTGTCCTACCTATACTCTCTTACGGCAGAGAAACGTGGACGCTGACAGTCCGTCTGCTTCACAAGCTTAGAGTCGCTCAGAGAGCTATGCTTGGAGTTTCTCTTGTAGATATGATTTCAAACGAACAAATCCACTGGAGAACTAAAGTTGCCGACATAGTCTTGCACTAAATTGGTCACGTTTGCCGGAGATCCGACAATCGTTGGAGCAGACGAGTGCTGAAGTGAAGACCGCGTCTCGGTAAACGTAGTGCGGGACGCCCCCACGGCTAGATGGTGCGACGATCTGCACAGGGCGGCTGGGTGAAACTGGATGCGTGAAGCCGAAGATCGGACTAGATGGCTCGTCTTGGGGGAGACCTATGTCCAGCAGTGGACTGCCGCAGTCTGTTGATTTGATATATAAACACATGACTCGGTCTCGTCAACGCATTATCGAGACGTGTTACTTGGAAGGCGGCTACGATAAACTGACTTTCGAATATTTTGTTTTTTGTACTTGTATACCAGCTTTAGCTTAACTTTTTCCGTGCACCACAATTCTGCGGAACCAACTACCTTCGGTGTTTTCCTTACCTTCGGAACCGATACGATATTGGAAACCTCAAAAAATAATGTGGACAGTAAAACTTTTACTTAGCTATTATAATAATTTCTGTTATTGTTTGCTTGTCGCGGATCTTAGCTAAGTAAAAGTTTTGACTGTCCACATTGTTTTTTGAGATTACCAATGTCGTATAGGTTCTAAAAACGCAGATGTATTTTCTGTTATTGTTTGCTTGTCGCGGATCTTAGCTAAGTAAAAGTTTTGACTGTCTACATAGTGATGGATTTCCGCAAAGTAACGCCTGACTCGATTAATCATCTCAAAAAACAAGGCTAAGCTTATTTCAAAAGCTGGAAAGCTTAATTTTATTTTACTTTATGTTTATTATTTATAAAAAAAATCAGTCTCCATACTTAGCGGGCTTCGCGTTAGCCATTCCGTTTGGTCGGTAGCAAGCGTCGCTTTTTTTTGCACTTTTCCATATCTTTTATATTTCGCACGGTATCTGTTTGCAGTTGCGGTGACCCTTTTAGCTCAGTGCAAACGGGTGCACAGCTAGCAGGTTTGGAAACCGCTTTGAGGCGCGACGAAAGCACTTTTTTATTCGTTCGCTTAGTAGCGATTACTGGGGACTGAGAAGCTTTGTCTTCTTAGCGCTTTTGTCGAGGTGCTCTTTGAAATACGTTGACTTTTTTAATGATATCTTCTGTACATAGGAGAGTTGGTTATTGCGGTTTCGTGTTTTTTTTACTGTGTATATATGTTTGTCCTATTGCTGGTACGGCATCCCTATTTCTGAAGTGACATATATATATATATATATATATATATATATATATATATATATATATATATATATATATATATATATATATATATATATATATATATATATATATATATATATATATATATATATATATATATATATATATATATATATATATATATATATATATATATATATATATATATATCCCGATGCAAGCATCGAACTCGCGACCACTTACTGACTCCGTCTGCAGCAGTCGATACGATTATATACGATTTATCGTCGAGTCGAGTGTCGAGTTGTTTTACAAACAAAGCGTTTTTAAAAGTTATGTAGTGCCACGCTAGAAAAGTTTCATCCCCACCATTTATCTGAATTAATGACGATCTACTAGACGGAGATGTAAGTGTGTTTTTCCAGAAACTTTTTCCACGTACCACTACCCTGTGGAACCAGGTACCTCCAGCGATGTTTCCGAAAAAATAAACTTACATATTTCTCAAAGGCCGACATCGCTCCCCCATTGCCTGTAACACTGCGAATGATGGGACTGTCTATGGGCGCCTGCTCGTTTGCTCTCCTGTCCCATTAACAAAAAAAAAACATCAATCAAGCCAACACGCTTATGAAGAATCTTGTCCAACATAATCTAGTGGATTTCAACGTTTCCCCACATTTAAATCAAATAAATTGCAAATATCAGACATAAGAAACATTCTTCTCTTACAATTTCGCGCGCGAATTCCACAATTTACCATAAATTATCTCCCGCTTATTGTAATTTCCTATGCCAGCCACGTTTCTCAACTGTATCTTACGGCAATTATGAATTCCTGTAATATAAAAGTCTCTATAGAAATAAAGGAAGAGGAAAATGATTATATCTTGAGGCAACTAGTGACTCCGGTACACGTTGTTATGGCCTGAAAATAAAGAACTAATAAAAAAAAAATATTTTTTCAAAATTACTTTTTAGGTCAACAAGGAAGAAAAATATTTTAGTTACTGTTAATTTAATAATTACAATTAATATAAATATTTATAGAGAAATTTTTCTCTCCCAACTAAAATTAATGAATTCATATTTGAAAAATCTATATATATATACATATATATATATATATATATATATATATATATATATATATATATATATATATATATATATATATATATATATATATATATATATATATATATATATATATATATATATATTCACGCCTATCCCCCGAAGGGGTTGGCAGAGACCATAGAGCTCTATCCGCTGCCATTCATCGCAGTGAAACGGCTCGTCATTGGTCGCTTTTTCGCCCTCGTGAGAATCAGGACGTGACGGGTGGCGAACCACGTCGCCGTCATTTCGACAAATTAGGTATATTAAATTCGTCTTAGTGAATCCCACGAGCCGCAAGGGAAGATGGAGGTCAGCCCCAGCAGAGCCCCGCATGCTGAGGTAAGGCACCATAGTCCCCGGGGGAGCCCGACCCCGCGACAATCGGCACGCTTTCGACTAGGCTCGCCCCTAGCCACGCATCCATTGGCACGGCAGACCGTGGATTGGCGGAGAGGAAGGGAAAGGATAGAGAAGAAAGGAAGGGGCAGGAAAGGAAATGCGGATTGGGGGGGTTACCAGACGCGGAATAAACATATATAAATCCAATAAATATTTATTCCGATGCGGGAATCGAACCCGCGACCATTGACTCCGCGGGCGGAAGGCCCCGCCACTGAGCCAATCGGTCGTCTAAAAAGTGAAAAAACTATTGTATTGATTGGATAAATAAAAAGTTTTTTTATTAACGGTTGAAAATTTCAACAAGATATATAAAAATATATAGAGAAACTGTGAATTAATAGAAGGAATAATAAATATAATCAAATTGCAATGCCAACTAACGGATCTAAAATATTCGGCGATTCACTCTAACACAAAAAAGTTGCATCAAAATCAATCCAGCCGTTTAGAACAAGTTTATATAACTAAAGAAATATATAAATGATTCTTTAACACTGCGGAGGGAAGTCTCAATTCTCTCTCTCTTGTATCGATTCCATAGGGACCGACCATAGGGAGAGCTACGAGGAATATACTAGTGCTACGAATAATTCCGCTCTCTCAACACGCAATCAGCTACATAATTCCACTAGCGCACAACTCGGTAAGAAACATTTTATCCCCACCATCTCGAAGAATGGCGTTCCAGCATGGTGCATTTCTCTAAAAACTTCTCTCCGCGCATCACTACCTTGTGGAACCAGCTACATCCAATGGTATTCACGCACCTATATAACCTTCAAAAGATAAGCCTATACATTTCAACAGCAAGGGCTTTCGCAATGCCTATGGCAAGGCGAATGTCTATCGGCGGCATTGATTGCTTTTCATCAGACGACACGCTTGTTCGTTTGCCTTTTCATCTCATAAAAAAACTATATAATTTTTTATAGGATAGGAAGGCAAACGAGCAGACGTATCACCTGATGGAAAGCAATCAATGCCGGCCATAGACTTACGCAGCGCCATAGGCAGTGCGGAAGCGTTGTCGACCTTTAAGGAAACTGTCATTATGGGATTGAAAATGAGAGGAAAATGGGAAGAGGGGGGTAAAGGGAGGGGGAGGGTGTTGGGCCTCCGGAACTCGGCCGCTCACCGTACGAAGCGCGGTAGGTAAGCTACCACTCAGACGCCGGTTTTCTGCGGGAGTCTGGTACGTCCCCGGGCGAGCCGGCCCATTCATGCTACAGACAAATATTATGCCATTCTTGACAAAGTATTCGCCTGCAGCGTGGCTCTACCACTCATGGACTGAATAGTGTTTGGTAGTCAGTTAAAAACGTCAGTTAATTTGTATCCAGCTTTACGACAAATTTTCATTAGTGTTTTCGTTTTGTTTGCGCAGACGGGTGGAAGGTTTCTAGTGATGTGCAACGCGCTTTTCGATAACGTATTCTTTATCGACTGTCGACTCGCGTTTCATTTTAAATTTTTAAATGGTTGATTATATGAATTAATTAACACGAACTGTTCTGCTAATTAAGGAAAATATTTTATGACATCCGTGATACAGCGATACACAGGAAATACAAACATGTAGCGAGACGTAATATTTATTTTTGTTAATGAAGTTTTTACAATATATGAAATTTCTTTCTTTATTTATTTATATTGTCTAAATGTATTTATTCTCAGATTCCTCATTATTTTTTTTCTTTTCCACATACAAAGCCTTAGTGTGGGGTTATTAGTGTCAGCGTTTTGTTTTTTTAATAACTAACCTGTAAATACTGAGCGAGGAAAGGAGAAATCATTTGTATTTGTTGGAAATACGTAATTATTTCAAATTTAATATACAAAAAGTTTAAAATCAAGCAAATACTCGTACAAAATGGTTAATTTAAATAATATTAATATTAAAAACATAATACAGAATATGTTTTTAATGTCAATATTGTGCTTTTAACATCAATATATTTACTTGTATGTTTATTATTTTTTTATATATTCACGCCTATCCCCCGCAGGGGTTGGCAGAGACCACAGAGCTCCATCCGCTGCCATTCATCGCAGCGAAACGGCTCGTCATTGGTCGCTTTTCGCCCTCGTGAAAATTTTGTTTTCACGAGGGCGAAAAGCGACGTGTTTATTATTACAATTTTTTATATATATATATATATATATATTCACGCCTATCTCCCGCAGGGGTTGGCAGAGACCACAGAGCTCCATCCGCTGCCATTCATCGCAGCGAAACGGCTCGTCATTGGTCGCTTTTCGCCCTCGTGAGAATCAGGACGTGACGGGTGGCGAACCACGTCGCCGTCATTTTTCGACAAATTAGGTATATTACATTACATTTTTAAAAGTAAAAATAATGATGATACTATTATATCTATTCCTTTTTCTACTTCCCAGGTTGCGTTTAATTTTTAATGAAAAGATTTTTTTCTTGTTATTAAGTGGTCTACTTTATGATATGAAGAATGTTTCTTGAAACAATGCTGAACTATTTTTAAAGGTAAGAAAAATATATGTAAATATATACGTAAAATAAAGACCACGTACAACAACTGTACAATGATGTTCAAAGCTTCGAAACTTTATTAAAATACTACAACACTAAAAGTATTTATGTTCAACTAGAAGCCAAAAAATACTGGTCTGGCCTCTGATTGAACAAGTCACCACTATACATAATGACCACGACTGCTTTGATATCATGATGACATAATAGAAGAAAAGTTATTTTGTATCAATACGATTTTATAAATGATAGGGGGACGGACAAAAAGGTGATATCTACACAGTTTGTTTTCTTCTATTCGCCGGGATTTCCCCTGCTCAGAAGAAAGTCTTTCTGCTATTTCACTACTGTAAATGATTGATTGGTGTAAATGAATAAAATGACTTTTGAATATAAGTGTACATTTATGTAGTTGAGAGGAAAAGAATAGCATGCGCCATTTCTACAACTCTTCATTCACACGCGACGAACGGGAATTTTCGGTAAAGTTTAGCTCATAACTTCTATCGTTTTAATTGCAATCTTTTGCATTGATTTCGTTATTATGTTATATTTAGTTATATTTAAATCCGTCTCGTTATCTATCAGTGGTACTGAGTATGTCACACACCTAAAGCTAAAGTATATTAAAGTTTAGTATTATAATTTTATACATATAATCACGTCTATTTTCCGCAGGTGTAGGCATAGACCACATAGCTCTGTTTGCTATGATCCCAGCAAACTTTCTTTGCTTCATCCACACTCATCACTCTCTTCGTAGAAGCTCGTCGGTTTAGAGCACTCTTGACCTGGCCTTTCTTAAAAACTTCGGTAATTTGTTCAAGGTATGTTTTCCATGGTCTTCCTCTATCGACCCTTTCATCCACACCCGCAACTTAAGTTTCTTTTGCCAGTCGTCTTTCATCCATCCCATTTATGTGCCCGAACGATCTAAGCATCAGTTTTTCAACTGTTTGTTTCATATTTAGTTTCACAATTAAAGTGATAAATAAAAGAGAAATTTTAAAAACAATTGCCGATAGATTTTATAACATTTTACTAGATCATAGAGAAATACAAACTTCAAGACTTATTATTTGTAATTTGTCGATAACAGTTAGATAGTTTACGGGCACAACACTACGGATAAAATTAGCAAGTAACTCGGTAGCAACTGTTAGACTGATGAAATTTCTAACAAATGAACGCAGTCTTCTGGGAGGGGACAGACGGCATGTCATAACTATATTAAGTACAAGCTAGATTTATGGCTTCACTGGTGCGTGTTAAATTTAAAAACATCGGGTCTAACGTTATGCGATATAATAATTTTAATAATATAATAACTTGAGTTTTAAATTAAATTTAGGTTTATTTATAGTGTCTGGTATTACTGTGCGAAATCCATTATAAAGATTAACAGCCAACACTTAGTTCGCGATCCGTGAAAACATACATACATATCGTCACGGCTGCTTCCCGTAGGGGTAGGCAGAGACCATAGACCTCCATCCGCTACGATCCCGGCACACCTTCCTTGCTTCCTCCACACTCCATCTTTTCATCCATCCTTTCTCTCACATTCGTCGTAGCGAAACGGCTCTGAATTAGTCGCCTTTCGCCCTCGTGGCAATCAGGACATAACTGGTGGCGAATCAAGTCGCCATCATTTTTTTAATAAATTAGGTTAATTATATGCGTCATAGTGGATCCACAGAAACAAATGTGAAATATAGAATAGAATAGTAGAAAAATTATTTATTTCACAAATAATATTGTGTGTTATATAGTGTATAAAATATAATATTGTGTTATATAGTATATAAAATATAATATTGTGTGTTATATAGTGTATAAAATATAATATTCTGTGTTCGCAATGAAGTGTATAAAGAACTAATCACCAAAAAATGGCAGTCAGCAATTTCCTACACCTCTCTCTATGGTCTCAAATGCATTGTCGTGATATGAGTAGGGTTGTTCTTTTAAGGTTTCAATGTCCAGTCTAATAATAATGAATAACAAATAAAAAAAAATTAAATTTCTCTTCTTTTCTTTGATGGCAATTAGAACTATTATACTAATGTCAATTAAAATACGATAACATCAAATATCTTGAAATATAATGAGTCAATGTATCACGTTACGTCTTGATAAAATGGTGTGGCTACTCTATCAAAACGGACGAACTTTTTCTGTCAACTTAAAAAGTTACGATACACGCATTTATTTATTTCATATCACTTCAATTATACGCCTTAATCGAACTATATTGCAAAATACGCCACCACAATTAAACAATATAACTGATTATGAAAATGACAACACTCATGTATATTGGCGGGAAAATTCCAAAATAACCTATTTTTATAATTGTTGAGCTCTTTTTTTTTTTGTTACAAGTATGTTTACTTTTATGACAACGACGTTTGGCGCCAACGTAGTGATCACTGTTATATTGTTATAATATTATTGTCAGCTATATTTTTCAATTCTGCTGGCGTTTTGTTTAATAAAAAAATACATGAGTACATTGAATGACCACAATTAAACAATATAACTGATAATAACATAAGATTATGAAAATGAAATAAAAACACAACATCACTGACGTAAATTGGCGGGATGTACGTCCAAAATTAAATTATTTAATTGATATAAGAGGGATCTTGGCCCAGCGAAAACCAATAAGGTTTAATGGGATCATATGTATTTTTATTATTATATAATACATAATACTTTATATCTATATATATATATATATATATATATATATATATATATATATATATATATATATATATATATATATATATATATATATATATATATATATATATATATATATATATATATATATATATATATATATATATATATATATATATATATTCACGCCTATTCCCCGCAGGGGTTGGCAGAGACCACAGAGCTCCATCCGCTGCCATTCATCGCAGCGAAACGGCTCGTCATTGGTCGCTTTTCGCCCTCGTGAGAATCAGGACGTGACGGGTGGCGAATCACGTCGCCGTCATTTTCGACAAATTAGGTATATTAAATTCGTCTTAGTGAATCCCACGAGCCGCAAGGGAGGATGGAGGTCAGCCCCAGCAGAGCCCTGCATGCTGAGGTAAGGCACCATAGTCGTCGGGGGAGCCCGACCCCGGGACGATCGGCACGATTACGACTAGGCTCGCCCCTAGCCACGCATCCATTGGCACGGCAGACCGTGGATTGGCGGAGAGGAAGGGAAAGGATAGAGAGGAAAGGAAAGAGCAGAAAAGGAAATGCGGATTGGGGGGGGGGGTTACCAGACTCGGAATAAACATTTATAAATCCATATAAATATTTATTCCGATGCGGGAATCGAACCCGCGACCATTGACTCCGCGGGCGGAGGGCCCCGCCACTGAGCCAATCGGTCGTCTTTATATCGGTTAATACTTTATATCAATAAAATAATCCGCCAATCCACGGTCTGCCGTGCCAATGGATGCGTGGTTAGGGGCGAGCCTAGTCGAAATCGTGCCGATTGTCCCGGGATCGGGCTCCCTCGGGTACTATGGTGCCTTACCTCAGCATGCAGGGCTCTGCTGGGGTTGACCTCCATCCTCCCTTGTGGCTCGTGGGATTCACTAAGACGAATTTAATATACCTAATTCGTTGAAAAATGACGGCGACGTGGTTCGCCACCCGTCACGTCCTGATTCTCACGAGGGCGAAAAGCGACTAATGAAGAGCCGTTTTGCTGCGATGAATGGTAGCGGATGGAGCTCTGTGGTCTCTGCCAACCCCTGCGAAGGATAGGCGTGAATATATAAAAAAATACAATAAAATAGAAAAAAATATGTGATTAAAAACAAATCTTTATTTGTTTATATACGTAATAGAAACGAAGACATACTTTAAATTAGTTTCTATGTTATTCCCAACAATACTTGAGCTAACTGAGAACATAGCATAACTATTGTACAATGGAAGCTAGCTATTCAGATATTTTAATAATACTGTTGTTACACTAGTTGACGAAGACAATGAAAATTATAATCTTACAATTATAAAACCAGTGTTGTAACGTATTTAAAATTAAGCATTGTGTACGGTGTAGGGTCGCCATGCTTTGAATAGTTTTCGGAGGTTTGTCCACGATTTTCTTGCATTACAGTTTTTTTGTTCCCACTTTGGGCACGGACGATGGGCCGTTCTTGACGAGGAAATCCGCTGACTAATGACACAAGATAAAAAAAATATGGAGTAAGATTCCGTTACGTGCATATATTTGCACAATCTCAGCATAAGCATACCTCGTTCCCTCCATCGTATTGTTTGCATTTCATTACCAGCGTCTTCGGCCAGGTTTGCATATCGTTTCATCTCGTCTAGAAACAAGTCTCGGCGTATGAAATATTTATTCTAGTTGTAGCTTTACATCTATCGGTCAGCGTTTTGTTATTTATTATTAAAAAAAATTAGAAACCTATTTACTGTAGTGATACATTAATAAATGTATCACTAATACAATAAAAGTTTTTAAATTATTTCTTTTTATATTCGTTATTTAAAGTTTGAAATAAATAGGAAATAAATATGTATCCTCTATGTATCTCTTATTAAAAAATATATATGTATCCTCTTATTTATATAGTATTATATTATATATTATTAGTATTTATATGTATGGTTTTATATAGTACGTATTGTTATGTATATTATTATTATATTTTGTTGTTGTACACTTATTTCTATCCTCACAGCTTATCTTATCTCTCTTTCACTCCTGGGTTTGCTGGAAGAAAACTCAATTTTGAGTTAAGCTCGCCCTTGTACATCTTCTTTCCTTTTCTTTCTTGTATTTCCTGTTTTGTGTACAATAAGGTATTAAAATAAATAAATTGTTTTCTATTAAAACAAAATATTAGTTCGACTGACGTATTTTATATAAACATGTCACCTATAAAAAATGTAAATTGAAAAGTGTTAATAAAATATAATAAACAGTAAATATGAATATGATATAAATGTACAATGAAACAAGAAGAATAAATTAATATCGTTTTGAAGAATTTTGTTTGATGATAAAAGACCCCCTAAAGATCCCGGCTGTCGCTGTAAGCAGTACGCTATAGTACATATACTCTATGGACAGTCAAAAGTTTTATTTAGCTAAGATCCGCGACAAGCAAAACAATAACAGAAAATTAAATAATGTGTGTTTTTTCCGTTGGGTTAAGTGAATTTATTTGGAACTTAAACCAAAAACTTACCGAAAATCGGCCATCAATTCTCCACCCACCAACCACTATACACAACACCAAACACACACTATCACTTTTCCATCTTGTAAAAGACACGTGTTTCGCCTCAACACGAGGCATCTTCAGGTATAGTAGACTCTACTTTTCGGTTGTCTTCCGTAGAGTTTTGGTTTAAGTAAGGTTTAAGTAAGTTTTGGTTTAAGTAGTAAGACTTTTGACTATCCATATAGTAATGGATTTCCGCAAAGTAATGCCTGACTCCATTAATAAGTACATATACTCGCCAAACTTTTTAATATGATGGCGAGACGCGTTCATTTCACTTAATTACTATATTATTATTTGAAACAATATATACTATCATCATCATCAATACATTACAGCCGCGAGTGGGCCTTAGCCTGATTCAGTAAATGTTTCCAGACTAATCTTAGTTTGGCTTTTCAGCTCCAGCGCCTCAAACCGATTGCCTTTAAGTCGTCCTCGACTCCATCTAGCCATCTGAGCTTAGGCCTTCCGCGGCTTCTACGACCATCTGATTTGCCGTCGAATAGAGGATTGGGTACTCTAGACTCGTCCATCCGTGTTACATGCCCAGCCCAACGAAAGCGTCCAATTTTAACGTTTAAAACAATTACTTGTCAAATTAATCGAGAAACAATTTTTTTGAGTTTTGATTTCAGCACATTTTTACTTAATTTCGGACTTTTCGATTCATTTATGAGATATGGAGGCAAACGAGCAGGCGTGACACTTGATAGAAAGCAATAAACACCGCCCGTAAACATCCGCAGTGCTATAAACAGTGCAGAAACGTTACTGGCCTTTAAGAAAATGTCATTATTTCGGTAAGGCCTCCGGAACTCAACCGCTCACCGGATGAAGCGCAGTGGCTAAACTACCACTCAGGCACCACAGAAGTGTGGTACTTCCCCGGGCGTACAGTCCATTCATGCTACAATAATATGTCGTTCTTGACAAAGTATTCGTCTGCAGCGTGGCTCTACCACTCTGAAAACCCTACCTTGTAACATTTCAAATTTATTAAATGTCTTAGGTGCTAGAAATGTTGGTAATTTGTCCCGGTAATAATCGGTAAAAATAAACCGGTAATTTTCGATTTGACATGCATTTTATATTTCACACTTCTTGCACTATATTTATTATTTACATACATTTTATAATCATTACAATTGTTATAATTTAGACCAATAAGGTATGATATATTCAATATAGAACACAGAATGTAATATTCGATATGTCTTTGATTTTTTCTATCGGCTTTGATGTTTTATAAATCAAAAATCTTTCGAAATTCCTTTTCACCGTAACGGTTTTATTTCAAATTTTTTCGCGGTATCAATAGTTTTCTTTTATTTTCTTTGATGGCAAATAGTTATAACTATTATGCCAGTGTCAAGTAAAATACGATAGCATCAAATCTTTTGAAATATAACAAGTCAACTTATCACGTTACGTATTGATAAAATGGTAGCTATTCTACCAAAACCTACAGAATTTTTCAGTCAACTTAAAAATTCACGATACACGCATTTATTTCATATCACTTTACTTATACGCCTTAATCGAACTATATTGTATTATATACCATTATATACCACTATAATTAAACGATATAGCAGATAATAATATAAAACTATGAAAATGAAATACAAACAAAACGTCACTGATGTAAGTTGGCGGGAAAAGTCCGTATTAGTAGTTAAACCTTGGAACGTGCTTCAGCTTGAAAGAAGGAAAGTTTACCTTGTTTTAAAGGTAAAATAAAAGACTTTTACCACAAATCTCTGCCTTCGTAATCCGTCCTTCTCCCTCATAATTGCATATATATATATATATATATATATATATATATATATATATATATATACTAACGCCTATCCCTCGCAGGGGTTGGCAGAGACCACAGAGCTCCATCCGCTGCCATTCATCGCAGCGAAACGGCTCTCCATTGGTCGCTTCTCGCCCTCGTGAGAATCACGACGTGACGGGTGGCGGAACCATGTCGCCGTCATTTTTCAATAAATTAGATATATTTAATTCGTCTTAGTGAATCCCACGAGTCGAGAGCCCTGCATGCAGAGGTAAGGCACCATAGTACCCGGGGGAGCCCGATCCCGGGACGGTACCGGCACGCTTGCGACTAAACTCGCCCTTTAATGCATCCTTTGGCACGGCAGACCGTGGATTGGCGGAGAGGAAGGGAAAGGATAAAGAAGAAAGGAAACGGCAGGAACGCAAATGCGGATTGAGGGGGTTACCAGACTCGGAATAAATATTTATAAATCCATATATATATTTATTCCGAAGCAGGAATCGAACCCGCGCCCATTGACTCCGTGGGCGGATGGCCCCGCAACTAAACCAATCGGTCGTCCATTAAAACCACCTTGGTACGAAAAGAGAATAAAATAAATAAATATAAAAATCGTTCTTTTACGCCATTTACTTAAATCTAACTTGGTCTGATGGGTATTATAGCGTGCCAGCCGCACTACTACGGTGACACACGGGATCTTTAGGGGGTATTATCTTCTGTGTGTGTGATGTGATTGGACTTCTTCTAAATGAAATTAATTTATATTTCTATTTACTGCACATTTATATCTTATTCATACTTTATTTACACTTTATCAGTAAATTGATTTTATACCATATTTTCATATGCCAGAAGGGTGACATATCTATTGAAAGATGTCAGTCGGTCTAATATTTTTGTCATTATAAAAAAATTGTTTCTTTTTTATTTAAAAATTACGAATTTAAAAAGAAGTATTAATTAATTAATTAATTATTAATATATTCACGCCTATCCCCCGCAGGGGTTGGCAGAGACCACAGAGCTCCATCCGCTACCATTCATTGCAGCGAAACGGCTCTCCATTAGTCGCTTTTCGCCCTCGTGAGAATCAGGACGTGACGGGTGGCGAACCACGTCGCCGTCATTTTTCAACGAATTAGGTGTATTAAATTCGTCTTAGTAAATCCCACGTGCCGCAAGGGAGAATGGAGGTCAGCCCCAGCAGAGCCTTGCATGCTGAGGTAAGGCACCATAGTACCCGGGGGAGTCCGATCCCGGGACGGTCGGCACCTTTCGACTAGGCTCGCCCCTAGCCACGCATCCATTGGCACGGCAGACCATGGATTGGCGGAGAGGAAGGTAGAAAAGTTTTATTACATTAGTGATACATTTATCAATGTATCACTACATTATCCATATTTTTACCAATATGTCCATACTCAGGATCATTATAAATTGATGAAATAAATTATTTTTTTTTTTTATTTTACTTGTTATGTAAATCTTTATTTACAACAAGTCTAAAATTAATATTTTTAAGCTGTGTTGTACAAAACGTATTTAAGGCTGACATTTTTTTTGCCTTGATGACAGTTAGGTATAATTATTATGCCAGTGTCAAGTGAAATAATAACAAGTATCTTGAAGCGTACTAGTCAGGTTTTCACATTACATCTTGATAAAATGGTGGGCGTTCTACCAAACTCTTCTATGGAATTTTGCAGTAAACTAAAAAAAGTTACGATTCACGCAATTATTTCGATTCACTCCATTTATACGCCATACGTTACGTGTGTGCGCTCAAATTGTATATACTATGCATATCGACAAGAAAAAATGTATTTGTTGTAAGTAAAAAAATTACGTATTGTAGTTTTATATATCATTTGAATTTAGAAAAGAAAACTGAGTCGAATGTTCTCGATCGTTTTTAAAAGAATTGAAGAATTTAAAAAAATCACCGAGACTATTCGACGCAGCAGCCGTAATACGTGGTCTTCTACTTATAGCAAATACGTTTCCTGTTGTTGATATGCGACTATTTGGCCACAGTGTAATATGTATTTGACATTGACAGTAGGAACATAGACAAATAATATTTTATTGTCTTTTCTTTTCTTTGATGGCAATTAGTTAAAAATATTATGCCAGTGTCTAGTAAAATAGAGTAATACCAAATCTCTTGTCTAATCAGCTTGTCACGTTACGTCGTGATAAAATGGTGGCTATTCTATCATGTATTTATCTATGGACAAATTCACGATACATGCATTTATTTCATATCACTCCACTTTTAATACTAAATCGAACTATATTGTATAATACGCCACTATAATTAAACAGTATAATTTATAATAATATAAGATTATAAAAATGAAATAAAAACACAATGTCCTGATGTAAGTTGGAGAGAAAAGTCCTTTATTCTATTTAATGTATTTGAAACAAATTTTATATTTAATTTCTTTATTTTCTCTTCTTCGCAATATGTACTATGGCAAATCTTATTATTAAAAATTACTACTTATAATTTAAAAAGTTGTACTATTCTAATAGTATAACTTTTTATTAAAAATAAAAATACTACTATTGTAAGATAAATGGAAGATATTCATGTCTGGCTCTCGACCGTGTTTTCATTTCATCAGGATGTATCCGACGGGTTTTGCGTACCATTGCTTCTATTATTTTTGCAAAATTTTAACTAACTAGTATTATATATAGCTTTAGTTATAATTTTTCTGTAAAAAAAATCTTTAAATATCCCTAACTGCGTCCTATTCGTCTTTTATTATTATAATAGAAGACCCAGTAAACCTAGTTTTATCTATAATTTATTTAATTCAAATTAACGAAAATAATATCTCCTGGTAGGCTTATCTTCTGGTATATTAGTGCTTAGGTATGCAATACTTTTCAAAATCTCACAAAAGGAACAACAGTTTTGTGTAACAACACGTCCGTTAGTCGATCAAGCCGTCAATAACGCCATCTATTGAAAGTAATTGGAAATAAAAGGAAGAAAAATAATTTTTCATTTTTCAAGTTTTTTTTATATTTTATTCGCAAACTTTGCCTGTATTATAGCGAACAAAATAAAAAATATATATATGTGTATAGTGGTTGTTAAAAACAATTTTTATATCGTTGGATTTTTGCAATAAAAATTGAATTGTATTGCTCTGAAAAGACAGGACTTTTGTTAACATGTCTTCCAAATGTACATATTATTTTATTATCCTTCAAACTATCTAACTTATCTGAAAATAGAAACAAAATTTAAAGCTATTAATTCACTAATCCTTTCTAATTAACATTTAGTTTTATCTAATTTCGTCCGTCTAGTTTCGAACGTCTGACTGGAAAGAAATACATAACCTTAAAATGTCTTCACTGCTACAGCTGTTCTAAATAACGTCAAAGTTCAAATTTAAATAAAGTGTGACGTACTTTATTCACAAATAGTTAGTTATATTATATGAGTAAGTAATAAATGCTTATTTTTTTACAGTATAGAAACTTCTTTCCACTTTATACTTTTCTTTAAGGCCGGCTACGCTTCCTCACTGCTTATGGTACTGCGGATTTCTATATACGCCTACTTCTTTGCTTTCCTATCCCATAAAAAACATGCATTAAGTATATAGAACCTACAAATAAAAATAATTAGTAATAAATAAATAAAGTACGTCAATCATTGTTTAAATTTTATTTTTAACATTCGATCGCCAGCGTGATTGTCACTGAAGACGCCATTAATACAAATGAATGAATGAATAGTGATTTCATTCATTCATTACACGCGACCACATTCACCTTACCACAACTTAAAGATCACGATCCCAAAGATAATATTCATTTCTTTATAGAGTTTATTAACTGACTTATCCTATTTCACAGTTCTAGAGGTGGGTTTGATTTTGCCCCCCCCCAAGTCTCCAGCGCCCACAGGGGGGTGTTATCACCCACTTTGAGATATACTGATCTAATTAAATATTCCCGTATCGGGAAAATATATATACATATAAACCGCTACCAGTTTCCGTCTTTGATCATAAGGCGTAGCGACAGTTTTCACTCTTTGATTCAAGATTCCAATTTTTATACATTTATTTATACATTTCACATAGTTATATTTCATATAGTACACTACCGATAGGCTCAGTGGCGTGGCCCTCCGCCCACGGAGTCAATCATGACCATTTCAAGAGGTTCAACATTTTGATGGGATGCACATGAAATGTAACTAAATTAGATTATAAACTAAGATATATTTTTGTACAAGCGCCATCTTTTATCGCCTAATGGCACTAATAAAAATATTATTGCCCTAAGCACTAATATAAATTACAACAATAGCCCTCGAAATCAAGACCATAAGGAGCGCGGTATTTGTGGGTTCAAATCCCGCCGAAAATGCCTTAATAAACCCACCATTTTAATTATACTAAGAAAAATCGTATTATTAATAATTTAAATGAAAATATTAATTTAATTTGTATTTATCTAAAATTATATGAATATATGACTACTAATTAGCTCAATAGCGGGGCCCTCCGTGGAGTCAATGGTCGCGGGTTCGATCCCGCATCGGAATAAATATATGTATGGATTACAAATATTTATCATTGGACAAGCGTGGTGGGTTAGCGTCCATTCTTTTAGAAATGGAGAGGCCCGTGCTCAGCAGTGGGACATATATGGGCTGAAAAAAAAATATTAATATAAGACTATTAAAATAATAATACATGTAAATTATTAATTAAAACAATGACCGATCTATCTTTCAATAAAAATTTGGACTTTAACTTGTATGTGTGTGTGTGTGTGAATGTGTATGAGTGTTCGTGTGATCCTCAATTAGATACTCAACGAATGTTTTATTGTATAAACAATATTTTATTACGTATTATAATGCTGTTAACTTAGATTTAGTAGCTTACATCGAAACTCCCGCTGTGTGGTAGAAAAAGCTTTCCACATAAAAATGTTTGCCTGCTGTTTTGCACTTTTCTATATAACTTCTTCGTATATACATTAATTGAATACATATGACCTTTTAAGCTAAGCTCAAAGGGTGGCCAGTGACGAGATTCTCCGACAAGTCAAGCAAAAACGTGAGCTTTTGCAGACCGTCAAAGGTAGAAAAGTTGCTTACCTGGGTCATATCATGAAACATGACAGGTACAAGTTGCTGCAACTGATCATGATGGGCAAAATCGCGGACAAATGAGAAGTTGGTCGAAAAAGAAAGTCTTGGCTACGTAATGTCAGGGAGTGGACCGGGATAGCGAGTGCTCTAGAACTGCTGCACCTCGCGAAGGAGGAGGAAAGTTGTGCGGAATTGGCTGCCAACCTTCGCTTGTCGGAGAGGCACTCATAGAAGAAGAAGAAGACCTTTTAAGCTAATAGTTTATTTGAAGAACTCTTTCCCAGGACTTTTGAAACTAACTAACTTTATTGGCGCAGCGACTCAAAATGGATCTTGGCCTCGGAACAGATCTTACACCACCGTGCCCTGTCCGGTGCCACCTCCTGCCATTTGCAGATTTGAAGGTTGCACAAGTTATCCTCCACCATGTCTCTTCAACGTTACCTGGGGCGCCCCACAGGAAGTTGTCCAGTTGGGCGACCAACATACGCTCTCTTGACTGCACGATCCTCCCCCATCCTCTCAACGTAGCCCAGCCAAGGAAGTCGGTGTGCCTTAGTCTCTTCAATAACATTGGATTGGACCACCAGATGCTCGAGACCAACTTTAGAAAAAGCAATAAATTCGAAACGATAAACATACCTTGACCAAATTGCTGAACTTTTTAAGAAAGGCCAGGTGAAGAGTACCCTTAACCGGCGGGCTTGCATGAGGAGAATAATGAGTGTGGAGGAAGCAAGAGAAGTATGCCGAGATCGTAGCAGATGGAGATCTGTGGTCTCTGCATATCCCTACGGGAAACAGGCGTGACGATATGTATGTACGTATGTATTTGAATATGTTGTAAGAATTAATTAGAATAATGTAATTTTTGTGATTTACGTTGATATATAAATGAATAAGTATGTTAACCCTGTATAGCGCAAAATTCAACAAATAAGCCCAAATGAGAAGGCATTTCAACCCATTTTATGCGACATGTCACGCGGACAGCGTCCCCAAAAAAAACAATAATAAAACGCCACCATTGGATTTGTGTTTGCCACTCGTGTGTTTTGCGAGGCAGTAATTTTTTTCTTGACGTTCGCTATTTAAATGTTTTTGACTTTTCCCGCCAGCGTACATCAGTTACGTTGTGTTTTTTCATAATCTTATACAATAAACCCCCCTATAACGCGATTTTGTATAACGCGTTTTCATGTCCCTCGTATAACACGTATTTTCTCTCGCATAACGCGTGGATTTCCCAAGCATATATGTATTTGTATGTACTGTGAAAAATTTATAATGATTCGACACACCATTATCAACTTTGTTTGCACATCTTGTTTTTATAAAATAAAATTATTTTATTCATTTTTTGTTCCCAGCTTTTGATTTTTAGCAACATTGATTATGCATTACAGTGATCCCTCGTATAACGCGTTTTCCTATAACGCGGAACCGATCTACCGCTTTATAGAAGGATTTGCTGTATTATTATCAGTTATATTGTTTAATTGTCGTGCCATATTATACAATTGGATTAAGGCGTATAAATAAAATCTTATAAAATAAATGCGCGTGTCGTGACTTTTTAAATTGACTGAAAAAGTTCACCAAAATGTAAATGTGATATGCTGACTAATTACATTTCAAGATATTTGATATTATTATATTTTACTTGACACTGGCATAATAGTTAAAACTAATCAAAGACAAGAACATTGTTTTTAATGTCTATGGAATTGTGTGGATATTATTATTAACGAATTTTACTTAGAACTATTTACATATTGTTGCAACTGCAACTCGGCGTTTTTACGGTTCCTCCATGACCCATCCTCTATTCTTGTTCTGTCTATGTTCTCACGAATAATTTTTCGCTCGGCCATTAGTTATTATTAATAGTTTATTCTCCTCTATAATACATCATATAAAATATATTATAGTATTATATAATAAAATATAAAAATTCTTCTGCTATCCGTTCCTACCAAACACATTCAACCCTTACGCTCTTGTACCGACATTAAAAAGCAAATGCTTTCCGTCCGCGCTTCGCATAAAGTTAAATTACTGAATTCTTGTTCCACTGTCGTAAATAAAGACCGTGTCACACTAATGCGGTTCATGCGTCCGTGCAAAACTGTTTTTTTTTAGTTAGGAAGGCAAACGAGCAGGCGTGTCTCCTGATGGAAAACAATCAACAGCCCATAGACATCCGCAGCGCCATAGGCAGTGCGAAAGCGTTGCCGACCTTTAAGGAAAGTGTCATTATGAGAGTGGGAGGGGATGGCATTGGGTCTCCGGAACTCGGCCGCTCACCGTACAAAGCGCGGTAGGTAAGCTACCACTCAGACGCCGGTTTTCTGCGAGAGTGTGGTACTTCCCCGGGCGAGCCGGCCCATTCATGGTACAGACAAATATTATGCCATTCTTGACAAAGTATTCGTCTGCAGCGTGGCTCTACCACTATCAAATAAACTGGCCGGTAATAGTACAAATTTGAATCACATATTCCGTGAATCTTGCAGGAAACCTTATGAATACTGGCAGGGCACTTTGTGAACATTAGGAAATAGAAACTTAACATCTTCCTTTACTTCTCTTTTAATTTCCGCTTCCGGTTTGGATCAAAGTTCTTTTTCGAAGAACTCATGTCAATTCAGTATTTAGTGTAAGATCTTTCTTCTTTCTCGGTAGCCAATTGGACCACTTCCACGAATCTGGAGGTCTTATTCTGCCTCAGTTGGTCGGACCATCTCATCGTTGACCTACCCTTGGATCTGTAAGATACACTATTCTAAATCAAGTTTTCTGGGTTCAAGCTGTATTGAAATAGAAATTACTTTGACACACAATTAATTTTCAAGTCCCTAGATTTAATTTTTGTAAGTCATTTGTTTCTCTTAGACGCTGTACAATACTGTAGTTTCGTCCATTCGTTAAGAAAACAAATTGTTCCATTCCATGATAAAAGGAGAATCCGGGCTTGTCTTCTGTTTACGTCCTTGTTTACGCTGCTTAAAGCACTTAAACAGCAGTTAACACTTTTGTAATTTTTAAGATATCCCTGTTGAATCGACTATTGGGGCGTGTTTATTAGTAAATTATTTATTTATTTGTTTATTCAATACAAAATCATATGTTATTTTTTTTATATATATATATTCACGCCTATCTCCCGCAGGGGTTGGCAGAGACCACAGAGCTCCATCCGCTATCATTCATCTCAGCGAAACGGCTCTCCATTAGTCGCTTATCGCCTTCGTGAGAATCAGGACGTGACGGGTGACGAACCACGTCGCCGTCGTCATATGTTGACATTTATATAAATTATTGAAAAGTCCTGGAGAGAATTATTGATTTACATTTTAACATATATACATATAGTCACGCCTGTCTCGCTGTAGGGTTAGGCAGAGACCACAGACCTCCATCCGCTACGATCCCGATACATCTTCCTTGCTTCCTCCACACTCATCCATCTTTTCATCCATCCTTCCTCTCACATTCATCTCAGCGAAACGGATCTCCGTTCGTCACTTCTCGCCCTCGTGAGAATCAGGACGTGACAGGTGGCGTACCACGTCGCCGTCATTTTTTCAACAAATTAGGTATATTAAATTCGTCTTAGTGAATCCCATACGCCGCAAGGGAGGATGGAGGTCGGCCCCAGCAGAGCCCTGCTTGCTGAGGTAAGGCACCATAGTACCTGGGGGTATCCATTTATCCGATATCCGATGCCGGCACGGTCGGCACGCTTGCGACTAAGCTCGCCCTTAGCCACGCATCCATTGGCACGGCAGACCACGGATTGGCGGAGAGGAAGGGAAAGGAAAGGGCAGGGACGGAAATGCGGATTGGGGGGGTTACAAGACTCGGAATAAATATTTATAAATCCATACATATATTCGATGCGGGGATCGAACCCGCGACCATTGACTCCGCGGGCGGAGGGCCATTGACCCAATCGGTCGTCTATATGTTTCTTTTATTTCTTATAATAAGGCGTATCCAGATATTTCAACCAGTACGGTCGGTATACGTATGACCTCACAATTCACAGTGGCCATTTGTAAATCCAACACCCTGTGGTTACACCAAGCGTGTTTTGCATTATTAACCCAATTTAAGAGAATGGGTTGGAAAGGTTTTTACGTAAGTAAATCACGTTATATTTTTAACTGTCGGCCATTTTTCTTTGCTTTCTCTACATGTTTTCTGTATCCCTTGTGGTGAAATGTGTATACAATTTGATTTTTCGCATTGCATTAAATATAGGCATATATAGTTAAGTAGACTAATATATATATATATATATATACTCCTTTGCAATATCAATATTTTTAATATATCATTTGATATATTAGATGACTAGAAATTTCTTTTTTTTAAAATTTTTTTAACACTTAAATCCTACAATCGGTGTTTTAGACAATATAAACAGAAATCCGTGTGAAAATGGACATTTTTGTGAGCCAGTTATTTTTTATTGCAAAGGAGTGTATATGTGTTTTTTTTCGGACCATCACGTATGGCTATGAAAACACGAGCCGAAGGTCAAAAACTCGTTTGTAAATTAGCAAAATACACCACGTACCGATACGAGCATATGTGGAGCCAAGATGTAGACCTCGGTATCGACGCAAAAAGCGAAAACGTAGTATACCCCAAACTGATAAATTACCACCAGAACCAAAACAACTCAGTCTCACGCGCGACCACTTTGTTCTTCTCCTTTGAAGTAGAAGTTATGGACGGATCGGAAACTTCATCCAGGGTCTCTTTGATAGTAAGGTACGACCATTCTGGGGCAAGAAATAATTATATAATCAAAATCAATAATTTTATATTTTTTTTTTTTTGGTGTACTATAAAGAATATATCAATCTATGTATCTATTCTATCTATCTATCTATAATAAATAATCTTATTATATTTCTGAACATTTGTGTACAATCATTATCAATAGCAAATGGCAATATACTCTTACATATTTTATTTTACTGTTACATATTACATTGAAAATTGAAGATCAAAGAAGGCGAGATTATGAGTCCAAGCGTGAACATATAAAAAATAAACCGCCTTCAAATATTTTGAACTTTGAAGATTTCTAAAAAAAATCATCAGATCACACAAAGACAGTCAGCTTCAACGCTGTAAAAAATATTTTCTATTTATCTCAGACTCGAGACTCAGACCATCCGACGCAGTATTTTTCGCAGACCCAGTCTGACAACAATATGCAATGTGGACTATCAAAAGTTTTACTTAGCTAAGATCCGCGACAAGCAAAACAATAACAAAAAATTAATAATGTGTGTTTTTCTGCTGGATGCAGTGGATTTATTTGGAACTTAAACCAAAAACTTACCGAAAATCGGCCATCAATTCTCCACCCATCATCCACTATACACAACACCAAACACACATTACCACTTTTCCATCTTGTAAACGACACGTGTTCCGCCCCAACACGAGGCATCTTCAGGTATAGTAGACTCTAGGGAAGACAACCGAAAAGTGACTTTTCGGTTGTCTTTCGTAGAGTCTCCACTTCATCCAGCAGAAAAACACACATTATTAATTTTCTGTTATGCTTGTCGCTGATCTTGGCTAAGTAAAACTTTTGACTGTCCACATAATGATGGATTCCCGCAAAGTAACGCCTTACTCCATTAACAAGAATATACAATAAAAATGTCGTAGACAGACAGACGAGACAGATTCCCGTTTACAGCCTTACACAAATAAAGCGGTGCAAAAGATCGTAATGCGGAACTCTAGTACTTGAACTGGTGCACGCCCGATTTTCAACTCGTTTTAATAACCCACAGCGGCGCAACTCAGTCGCGGCTAATTTATAAGCGAAAGAGCAAGTGGGCTAACTTCGTGCACCCACCGACTCACAACTAACTACCAAGAGGAAGTATTAAAAAAGTTGAGCAGCTTACCTTTAACGCTAGACTCTGAACCATTCGTTCGTCTATGACCTTAAAAAGTTTGGCAAAAAAAAATGTAAACGTACTGGCTGAATTGCAATACTGCTCGGATAATGAATATTTAAAAAGTTTTATGTGCCGCGTTTCGTTGGTGTCATACAGTGGCCACATTTACTGTGTACGAATGGATATATATTTTTTTTATTTTGTTTCACACATTTCCCACTGCAAGACAGGGACGGACATTAACCTGGCGTCTAGTTGAACAGGCCACAACTATAATAACGACCACGACTGCTACACCAAGAGCATGACGACATAGAAAATGGGCTAAAGAGTAATTTGTTCTTAAATTAATTTACTAAATAGAGTGTAACTAAGAATGTGTCCATTCTTATAGTCTCTATTAAGGGGAAGACATTTCATATGCAAGGTAGATTGGTGAACTATCCATACTTGGAATAAATACCTGAATTTCATAAGCCCAAAAATTGATACTGGTCCACGAGATTCGTTCCCACATTAGGGGTGGATGTCAACCGATTGAATGTATTTAATGTGCGGGAAACGAGTCTGGGATCATAGTCCGTGAGTAGCCCCTCCACTAAGACAATCAGTTGTCTCTTTTTTATATAAGAAGGTATTTTTTGATACTCCATATGTATCAATCAATCAATATCAGCCCGCGGCAGTCCACTGCTGGACATAGGCCTCACCCAAGGCGCTATGGAGAGAACTATGCTCGGGGTTTCTCTGGTGGACAGAATTCGAAATGAAGAAATTCGCCGGAGAACCAGAGTCACCGACATAGCTCTTCAAGTTAGCAAACTGAAGTGGCAATGGGCTGGACACGTTTGTCGGAGAACCGAAAATCGTTGGAGTAGACGAGTGGAGTGGAGACCACTTCTCGGCACACGTAGTGTGGGACGCCCCACGGCTAGATGGTGCGATGAACTGCGCAGGGCGGCTGGCAGAAACTGGATGCGTGAAGCCGAAGATCGAGCTAGGTGGCGTTTCTAAGGGGGAGGCCTATATCCAGCAGTGGACTGCTGTTGATTGATTGATTGAAACAACAGCTATTTTATATGACGTTGCCACCAATTTTCCTTACATTCTGTAGATTTTCGGAACATGCGTTACGTCTTCTTTTCTATGCTATTCTATCGAAAAAACATATATTAAAATCATTTTTTTAAAAAAAATCTATTTCATTAAAAAGGCCACAATTCTGTAAAGAAATATTATATATATCAAGCATTTGTCGGTTGTATTGTATGTACATAAATATTTTTGAAATTCCAGTCGTCAGTCAGTATAGTATAGTTCATTTTAAAATTTATTCTATTTAAAAAAAAAATATTTTACAAAAACAAAAGTAAATTTAAAAAACAAAAACAATACGCTTAGTGACGGAACATGATAAACTAGTGCAATTAAAAAACAAAGAAGTAAGAGTTGACAGTGGACGCACGCGAATTCAAAGAAGGAACTATCGCTTGACGCAAAATGGCGTCGATCTAAAGCAGACGGGGGACGCTAGTGTGTTGTGAACAAGATGCTAACGATGTCGACACTCATGATGCCTGCAGCGACCATGACGACGATGACGAACGCTGGTCCGATCCCTGTGGCGGCGGCGACCAAGCTGGAGCCGAAGCTGTTGCAGCTGCCGCATCCGGCGCTGATGCCGCAGATACAACAACAACAGGCGCCACAGCCCCACCACCATCAGCACCAACACACCAACAACAAACTCGGTAAGTCCGTAATAACTATGCCATTGATATATTGCAGAGCGGGCCAACGAAGGTACCAGGCACCGAAGGCGTAATACATACCCTCGTCTCTCGAATGTCCCTATGTCATAATCATGTAGGAACACCGCAGATAGCAAATCATTTCACATCTGTACAGAAAACTGCGACTAAATTGAACTGTTATGGACGGCCAGCCATCCAGGTGATGAGGAAGTAATCTATTTCTGCGGCGTATAGTGTAATAGTTGAACTTTTCGGCTGGGAGGAGATTAAATAACTGCTCAGAACAGTCAATAGATTCTTTTTCTAAGAGTGCCTCTCCGACTTGCAAGGTTGGCAGCCAATTCAGCACAACTTTCCACCTCCTCCGCGAGGTGCAGCAGTTCTGGAGCACTCGCTATCCCGGTCCACTCCCTAATATCACGTAGCCAAGACTTCCCTTTTCGACGACCTTGTCTTGTGATTTTTTTACTTTGCGAGTTACTTTGCGCCTCACTTTTTCTGCGTTTGTTTGCTTGTCGCGGATCTTAGCCAAGTAAAAAAAAATTCTAACAACTTAACAAAGGTATTAAAAATATAAAATGAAATACATGGCGACCAGCGCGAGATTGCTGGCGGAAACTAGATACGTGAAATCGAAGATTAAGCTAGCAAACCAGCTAGCTTAGCCTAAGGGAGACAGGAAACTGCTGCAAGTTAAAAATAACTGAAATATTCTACTGTATCGGTATCTGCTTGACGTTATCATATTTCACCGAACTGAAGCTATGAAATGGAATAATAAAAGAAAAGGCTGCAATAAAAAGGGTGTCAATATGTTTTTCTGGGGCATTTACATAGTTTTATGGGGCCCCTTTTTGATTTTGTCATTCAAAGGGATACATATCAAAAGTAAAAAAAAACGTATTCGCCACAGCTGTACTTTGAAGCGATGAATAAAAAAAACACTTTTTTGACTTTAAAAGTGTTCTATTCCAAACTTTGACACTGGCAAAAAGTTATCAGCTGGCGCCATAAAAAAAAAAGTGTTCTATGCCAGATAAGAAATCATGTTGAACTTCCCATTTTCAGTAAAATAAAAAACTGGCACAACATTTTTAAAGTATTTTTTCTTTCTTTTTTTTGGCAATGGCAATTAGTTTTAACTATTATGCCAGTGTCAAGTAAAATAACATTTTTTTTTCATTGACATTTATTAGCTTCCTCAAATTGTATTGAACTAACGCACTAGCTTTGTTGTCTGTTGACAATGGTAGATGATATAAAGAAGCTTTTAATAAACCATATTTTTAATTAAATTCGCTGTGTTAGATTAATATAATGTAATTTAATTTAGGCGCAAAGTGAAATGAAGTAAATGCGTACATCTATAGTAGTTTTATAAACCTGACATTGACAGTCAACATAAAGTTTTTGGTCTGTCAATAGACAACTTTTTTCTTTGAAACTGGCGTATTAGATTCATTCCTTTTATTGTTAATTAAATAATACTATTCTTATTTTTCTATGACGGCAATAATTTAAACTAATATACCAGTGTCAAGTAAGATATAATAACAGCAAGGACTTTTCCCGCCAGCTTACATAAATGACGTTATGTTTTTTTTATTTCATTCTCATAATCTTATATTATTGTCAGGTATACTGTTTGAATGAACAAATCCGCCAGAGAACTAAAGTCACCGACATAGCCTTTCGAATTAGCAAACTTAAATGACAATGGGCTGGTCACGTCTGTCGGAGATCCGACGATCGTTGGAGCGGACGAGTGCTGGAGTGGAGACCCCGTCTCGGTTAACATAGTGTGGGATGCCCCCCGGCTAGATGGTGCGACGATCTGCGCAGGGCAGCTGGCAGAAACTGGACGCGTGTAGCCGAAGATCGGGCTAGGTGGCGCTCCATGGGGGAGGCCTATGTCCAGCAGTGGACCGCTGCAGGCTGCTGATGATACTGTTTGATTGTGGTGGCGTATTATGCAATATAGTTCGATTAAGGTATATAAGTCAAGTGATATGAAATAAATGCGTGTATCGTAATTTTTTAAGTGACTGAAAAAGTCCATAGAAGGTTTTTGGTAAAATGGCCACCATTTTGTCAAGACGTAAAGTGATAAGCTGACTTGTTACATATCAAGAGATTGCATATTATAGTATTTTACTTGACACTGTCATAATAGTTGCCATATATAACTAATTGCCATCAAAGAAAACGAAAAAATAACAGCAAGCGTCTTGTCAAAGATGTAATAGTCCACTTTTCACGTTACCTCTTGATAAAATGGTGGTTATTATACCAAAACCATTCATGGACTTTTACAGTCAACTGAAAACAGTTACGATACACGCATTTATTTCATATCACTTCACTTATACGCCTTAATCGAATTATATTATATAATACGAGACCACAATAAACAATATCACTGACAATAACATAAGACTATGAAAATTAAATATAAGCACAACGTCACAAATATAAGTTGGCAGGAAAAATATACCTAAAATAATATTAATTTTTTTATAGTGTTTTTATTTTAGTTGCATTTTAAAAATTAATTTTTTCACAAAGCCAAAGGAAAAAGCATGTGGCGCACACTGACTGCGTAATATTTCAGAAGAATTGATTTTAAATGAATTCTATCGTATGTACATACATACATACATAGCTATATACAAAATGGCGGCAACTTCGCAATTACGTGACGTCACAAATTGTGGTAAATATACCCGGCGAGATTGCGATCCTACTGATTGCTTCGTATTCATGAAATATATCAAATGCTCTTAATAATTTTACCGCTTAACCAGTTATACATAAATATGTACAATATATTGGTCTCTTAGTTGCGATGGATTTGTGATCTAGCTATATTTAATTGTATTTACTTTATTATTCTATTGTTATTTATATGAATATTTTGATAGTGGTAGAGCCACTCTGCAGACGAATATTTTGTCAAGGACGGCATAATATTTGTCTGTAGCATTAATGGGCCGGCGTCCCCGGGGAAGTACTGCACTCCCGCTGGAGCCCGGCGTCTGAGTGGTAGCTTAGCTACCGCGTTTCCTACGGCGAGCAGCTGAGTTACAGAGGCCCAACACCCCCCCCCCACTCCCCTCCTACACCCATAATGACACTTTCCATGAAGGTCGGCAATGCTACCACACTTCCTACGATGCTGCCATGTTTATGGGTGGCGTTGAATGCTTTCCATCACGAGACACGCCTGCTTCCTATCCCATATATATATATATATATATATATATATATATATATATATATATATATATATATATATATATATATATATATATATATATATATATATATATATATATATATATATATATATATATATATATATATATATGTATATATATATACATATATATATATATATATATATATATATATATATATATATATATATATATATATATATATATATATATATATATATATATAATTAATTTCATCACTATTGGTCCGCGATCTGACTTTATTGGTTCTTGCTGAAAGGCAGGCTGGTTAATTTCTGGTCAATTTTTATAAAGGCATTTATTCCTCTTTTTCTTTTATGTGGACAGTCAGAATTTTCACTTAGATAAGATCCGCGTTAGATACCAAATATATATGTATGTATAGTAGACTCTACGGAAGACAACATTTAAGGCAGCTAAGTAAGTTAGTTAGCCAAGTGAAAATTCTGACTGTCCACATAGTAATGGATTTCCGCAAACTAACGTCTAACTTCATTAATCTTCTTCGATGGCAATTAGCTATAACTATTATGCCATTGTCAATTAAAATTATTTCTTTCCTAAAAATAAAATACCCCTGGAATTCTATTCTAGTACAGGTTCTAATTGTGAATCTAAATCATCCAAGGCTTACAACACAAAATATTTCATAACAATTGGTCCAGCCATTTAAGAGGAGTTCAATGACAAACACACATACAGAAGAATTATATATTTACACATAAATATCGATTTGTTGTCGTCTATGGACGACGTTGGTTGCTTTCCACGGCACGCTTGCTCGTTTGCCCTCCTATCAAATAAATAAATCGATACAAAAAACAATAACGCTGTAAATAACATAGATAAAAAAAAATTATTGCATATTCTGATCAGAAAAAAATAGTGCATCGAATGGTCTGAGTCTCACAACACTACGACCAATAGAAAAATTTGTACAGCGTAGTAACTGACTGCTTTTGAGTGATCAGATACGGTTTTTTCCAGAAATCATAACAGTTTTTTTTTGGTTACGGTGGTAAGTTCGTCTTTTTTCGTCTTCCTGATTCGGTAAATGTTAAGGGTACTAAATCAACGAGACATAATGGACCAGCCAGTTTATGACTCGCGTTATTGGACAGGTAATATATGAGATACCTCAAAGCGGGGCTATAATATTTGGTTACGAGTTTTTTGAGGGCCCACGGAGAAAATAAAGGCATACAACTCTATATTTTAAAATGATCTTGCATGGCGGAGGCATGTCCCACAAGTCAGCATCTTTTATCGCCTTTACCACGGCGATAGCTCCAACGAATTATTTGGTATAATACCTCCACCTGAATTTCAATACTGCAAAAATCGAAAAACAGAAAATTTTCATCCCCGCCATCAAGATGAATTGCGATCCAGTGCGATGCGTTTTTCCCGAAATTTCATTCCCCGCAACACCACTCTATGAAATCAGCTGCCTTCAGTTCGGTGTTTCCGGACTTATATGACATTAGGATGTATATACCTTCTAAAAAATCTATACTTCTTCTTACAAAACATATCTTGAATAAATTGCTGAGAAAACATACGTTGATCAAATTGCCGAAAAACATACGTTGACCAAATAGCCGAAAAACATACGTTGACCAAATTGACGAAAAACATACCTTGACCAAATTGCCGAAAAACATACATGGACCAAATTCCCGAAGTTTTTAAGAGAAGCCAGGTCAAGAGTACCCTTATATATATATATATATATATATATATATATATATATATATATATATATATATATATATATATATATATATATATATATATATATATATATATATATATGTATATTGATGAATAAAGTTTTTCTTTCTTTCTTTGAATCGCCACTCATCCGGGTAGTAGAATAGAGACTCATTCAAAAAGTACCCATCGTATTTGAATATAAGCATATGATTTCTATATTAGCCAATTCAGTGTTGTGTTGAGCGTAGAATTCAATTCGCTTCAATACATCAACTATCAAGCGACAAGTGCGCCCGATGTTGACGTATAATTTGGCGTCTGCTCAATAGATGTCGTTGTGGGTATTTTTTCTATAGAACCGACAAAGTTTCGGAAAGAAAATATATTATACTTGAACGTAGTTGATATACAGTAGTATAGTGGTAGGGCCACGCTGCAGATGAATACTTTGTCAAGAATGGCATATTATTTGTCTGCAGCATGAATGGGCCGGCTCGCCCGGGGAAGTACCACACTCCCGCAGAAAACTGGCGTCTGAGTGGTTGAATTCCGGAGCTCAACCCCCTCCTCCTATAATGACATTTTTTTTATCAGCAGGCGTGTCACCTGATGGAAAGCAATCAACGCCGCCCATAGACATTCGCAGTGCCATAGGCAGTGTGGAAGCGTTGCCGACCTTTAAGGAAAGTGTCATTATGGGAGGGGAAGAGGGAGGGTAGGAAGAGTGTGATGGGCCTCCGGAACTCAGCCGCTTACTGTACGAAGCGCGGTAGCTAAGCTACCACTCAGACAATGGTTTTCTACGGGAGTGTGGTACGTCCCCGGGCAAGCCGGCCCATTCATGCTACAGACAAATAATGTGCCATTCACGACAAAGTATTTGTCTGCAGCGTGATTCTACCACTTCAAAAGCAGAAAACTCCCGGCATAAATCGAAGAGAATGATCTCGCAAACAAACCGACGGTATTAAATTCACAGCAGATACCACGAATTACCGACAAACAGGGAAAGCGTTGCAAATGACGGTTACAGAGGTCGCATCAGCGTCGGAGACAAAGCGAATTATGCATTCAGGTTGAGAGCGACTTGAGGTGTGCATGACTCTTCACGACGGAACAGAACCCTCTTTGGGGCAACATTGACTGAACTCGTGTTGTGTCGGTACCAACATTTGAATAAAACAAAAATCATATATATATATATATATATATATATATATATATATATATATATATATATATATATATATATATATATATAGAAGAAACTTGGTTTATGACACCTTTTTTTTACGATAAGTAAAATTAAAACCCTAATAATATTATAATATACAAATAAATAAGCAAAACAAAAAGAGAATAATTTTAATCTAACAATAACAAGTGACATAGAATGTTCTTGCTCAGCATATGCCACGCGTTCTTTTGGAGCACCTGGCGCTGGTTTTCAGCAAGAACCAACGTCGTCAGATCGCAGACCACAGTGATGACATTTCTACTGACATACACACATACTCATACTCATATACACATACACATAAATTCACATACAATACAATAAAATTAAAAACAACTAAGTCATGTAATAAATTCACCCCAACCAAAAGAACAAGTTCCTGATTCCATACTATAAGTATGCAATCAGGAACTTGTTCGATTTGAATTTTGTATTTTTTAAAATATATTTATATACATTACAAATTGTATTATAACTATTTTTTAGCCTTCAGTTACTAAGAGAGTTGATGGATAATCCCTTTAACTCAATTCCTACTATTAATTAAATTTAATTAATGAATTATAATAATACCTACTGGAAGGAGCTAAAGCTTAAGGATTTCTTCAATTATTGTTAGATTAATTGACAATAACTTGTACTTATATAATTTAATACTTTATTAATTGTAATTTAAAGTTAAATTATAGTTTCCTTTTTATTGTTCTTCATTAACGCGAAAATATGAACGTCATCTACCTTCTTCATCTTGAGGAGTAAGGAATGGCCGAAAAACCAGCATTCTCTGAGACTTTAGTCTTGAATAGCATATTCCTGAGGCGTTAAAATAAGATTTTTTGATTGTTCGTTACATATTTCAATTTGTAAGATTTTTGGAAATAAATAGTTTTTTTATGTTTTTATTTAAAAAATATTTGAAAGAACTGTATTAACAACAAGTGTCATTCACTACAAGTTTAAAAAAAATGTATTTGAACTTGAGTGGATGAATAAAAAGTATTTTAGTAAAGATTGAAAATTTGAACAAGATATATAAATATATATAGGGAGAGTGTAAACAAATAATAGGAATTGAAATAAAATTTAAAATTCAAGTATTTTTCAAAATTTATTTGCTTTGGATAGCCGATAAAATTGTCGGCTGGTAGATGGTATAACGGGCTGTTTTACGCAAATCGACATCATCATGCGTCTATTTTGCGTGTTGTCCCATCAGAGCCACAGAGCTCCATTCGCATCCATTCATCGCAGCGAAACGGCTCTCTATTAGTCGCTTTTCGCCCTCGTGAGATGTGGTTCGCCACCCGTCATGTCCTGATGGGACGTGACGGGTGGCGAACCACGTCGTCGTCATTTTCAACAAATTAGGTATATTAAATTCGTCTTAGTGAATTCCACGAGCCGTAAGGGAGGATGGAGGTCAGCCCCAGCAGAGCCCTGCATGCTGAGGTAAGGCACCATAGTACCCGGGTAAGCCCGAAATGCGGATTGGGGGCGGTTACCAGACTCGGAATAAATATTTATAAATCATTATATATATTTATTCCGATGCGGGAATCGAACCCGCGACCATTGACTCCGTGGGTGGAGAGCCGCGCCACTGAGCCAATCGGTTGTCTATACATTTATTATTTATTTTTGTAAACTTGATTCTTCTACATAATATAACTTAATGACGCATATCTTACCCTTTCCGCTAAATTGCTTTATAGTCACACAGTCTCATAACTTAGCTTAAATCTCGCTCATCGCTTATCTACATAGCACATCTCCGGTGGAGAGGCATGCTTATTCTACAATTAATTCCCATATATTAATTGCGGGTATAATAAGCACGTGTAAAAACAACATAACATTAATTATATCATTAATTATCGTATACCATGAAACACAGTAATCGTGGAATTAATTGTAGAAATTATACTATCGCCTGGCGCTGGTTTGAAACAGTGTGTTTAATTATTGGATTTCGAAAGGAGGAAGGAATTTTATATAATTATTTATTTATTTTATGTATGAAATTTGAGGGCGAGGATTTTGTAGTGGGAGAGCCACACTGCAGACGAATACTTTGTCAAGATTTTTTTTTACGGGAGAGGAAGGCAAACGAGCAAGCATGTTACCTGATGGAAAGCAATCAACGCCGCCCATAGACTTCCGCAGCGCCATAGGCAGTGTGGAAACGTTGCCGACCTTTAAGAAAAGTGTCATTATGGTAGGGGGAGAGAGAGGGTAGGAGCAGGATGTTGGACCTCTGGAACTCAGCCGCTCACCGTATGAAGCGCGGTAGCTAAACTCAGACGCCGGTTTTCAGCGGGAGTGTGTTATTTCCCCGGGCGAGCCGGCCCATTCATGCTACAGACAAATAATATGCCATTCTTGACAAAGTATTCGTCTGCAGCGTGTCTCTACCGCTTTGAATGGCATATTAGTTGTCCATAACCATAGATTTAACTACTTTTAACACAAAGCTTTTAATCAAAATAAAAGTATGCATGCATGTGCATTATTTTATACACAATTCAATAACCAGAAATGTAAACGTCTATGACTAAATAAATGCTTTGTAAAGTTGAAAAATTCGGTGACAAAGGGTGACTTTGGAGTATCGATGCCTCGCAACATTGTACCTCCCCCCCGACGCGACCGCTCCCCCCCTCCCCCCCGTCCCGCGGGGATAGCCCGCATCATAAATTTCACTAATTATAACTCGCTCGCCCCGACCTACATTGTCGGAACATGTACCTAACTTACGCAGGGTCATTCCGCAACATAAGTACGTTTTTATTAAATCCGTCATTTAAATATGTATAATTTTATATGTAAGCCTGTTGGAACATAATATGATTTACGTGACTCGTACGTGAGCATCATCAACAAAAATCGCTTTCCTCAGATCACTGCTAGAAATACAGTTTCACCAAGATGCGTCACCTAGGCCGATCTTCGGCTCCACGCATCCAGTTCCTGTCAACCGCGCTGCGCAAAATTTTAACTCGAGTTTTAATTTTTATTTCAATTCATTTACCCTATATATACTTATATATCTTGTTCAAATTTTCATTCGTTAATAAAATACTTTTTATTTTGTTATGGTATACGAAGGCAAACGAGCAGGCGTGTCAACCTAATGGAAAGCAATCAACGCCGCCCATAGACATCCGCCATAGGCAGAGCAGAAGCGTTGCCTACCTCTAAGGAAAGTGTAATTATGGGAGAAGAAGGGAAGGGGGCAGGGACTCAACTGCTCACCGGACGAATCGCGGTAGCTAAGCTACCACTCAGACGCCAGCTTTCAGCAGGAATGTGGTACTTTCCCTGACGAGCCGACCCATTCATGCTACAGACAACTAATATGCAATTCTTGACAAATTATTCGTCTGCAGCGTGGCTTTACCACTCGAGAAAGAAATATAATGTAGCTATACAATACAAAGCTCAATCTAGAAGCATAAAACTTTTCACAAGAGTTCCTTATTAAAGATACCAACCAGTAAGAAAGGATTTTTGAAAGTTCATCCTGTAAAGGAGTCACTAAAGATTGTATGATAGTTTAGCTCGGTGTTTTTTTTTTTATAAAAAATAAACTCCTTAATTGGTGACCTTCAAAAACATAAATGTTATTTATAGAACAAAATCTCCATAGGTTCGTTGCAGATTTCTTACATTCAACCCTAATAAATATACAGACACTACCATATTGTTTACTTTATAGGGATTAACATGGGAAACCAGAGGTCATAATTACACCATAAAGAGGTAACGTATACCAACATAACGTTTGAACTAACGGTCGGCAGTCAACTTAACTGTGGCGGCCATTGAGAATATAACCCGCCATAGTGGCACACGAATTAAATTATAACGAACGTTACAATGGTCGCATTTATTGTGACCCATCCGTGTGTTCGTAGTGTTGTACCTGTTAGTTTAATCGGATAATAGTTAAAGAAATTATCCGTTTTGTATCTGTGGACAAAGTCAATGGTAGCTGGTTCGATACCCACATCGGAATAAATATATATATGGCCTGCAGACGACCAATTGGCTCAGTGGCGGGGCCCTCCGTCCGCGAAGTCAATGGTCGCGGGTGCGATCCCCGCATCGGAATATAATAAATATATGTATGGATTTATAAATATTTATTCTGCGTCTGGTAATCGCGCCAATCCGCATTGGCAAGCGTGGTGGATTAACGTCCGTTCCTACATAAGTCGAGAGGCCCAAATTCAGCAATGGGACATATATAGGCTGTTAAATAAAAATAAATGAATGGCCTACAGATATTTATTCCGAGTCTGTTAACCCCACCAATCCGCCCAACAAGCGTGGTGAGTTAATATCCTCTTCTCCAGAAATGGCTCCAAGTCCTTGACCAGCATTGGCACATATGTATATGGGAATATACTATTATTATAGCTATTACAATATGATATTCTGACTACTCCTACAAGTTCACTAATTACAAATCACACTTTCTAAAAGTTAATTAATAATTGTTTAGAAAAAAATCGCGGGTCTATTTTTACATATAACGGACCTTTTTCTTGCGTCTACGAATGTATTAAACAAATATATAATAAATTAAAGATCAACAAAAAACATATTATACACTAGTAATAAAGATAAAATCCTAATGACTGACTGACTGTTTCAAAAACAGAAATTCTCACCCGAGTCAAATTATTTATTTGCAGCTCATACATATATCCAACTAGTAAGTTATGCCTCTAGATTTCTGGGTGCATGGACATTAACCTACCGCGCTTGTCCAAGGTGTATTGGCATGACTTCAAAATAAATACATGTAGGCCATACATATATGTACATATTTGTCTCAAATTTAATTAAATTGGCGACCGTTCATTTCAAATCCCAATTCAGTTATGTTTTGCCCCTAAGCAATTTGGATCATCAAATACAATATTAGTATGTCAAAAAAATATATAAAAACTGTATCACAAAAAAACAAAGTATGTAAACAAAGTATACTTAATAAAATGACAAAAACAAAGAGACCATTATTACAAAATACAAGCATAAAATATGTTCTATTTCTAAACATCGTTATCTTTCATATAATGATCAGACTAAAATCGATATTTTCATAATTTTATTTTATTTATCACAAAACCATATATCTCTGAATACTGGGCACGGAGGTCCCCTTACTAGAACAACGAACATTAAACCACCAAATTTATTAAAAATGGGTTGAAAAGGCACCCTAATTGGAATAAATATCTGTAGCCTATACATACATGTATACATTTATCATGTTGCGAGGAGTGAATTTCGGTTACTTCGCCACTGAGCCAAATATGTCGTCATAACTTGAGTAATATCTTTAAATTTCTTATCTGAAAGCTTACATATAAACTTTGGAATTTTATCATACATTATAATGCTTTTACCATAAAGAAAGAAACCTTATTGGCTTTTATTAAAAGAAGAGGAAGAGTAATAGATAATTGCTTTTTTTTATCAATGTGTAATAGATATCCAATTTGTTATCGATTCCATAATTATAGTCAATTCGTATTTTTTAAAATCGATTACACTCAATCGATTGTACAAAACATAAAATATAATCGATTTTACAAAAAATACGAATTGATTACAATAGATTATCTGATGGCAAATACAATTTTCGCAAAGAACTTAACCGATAAGATTCTGTGGTGACAACACTAGTTATAACCAAAAATCTTCCTTATGGATTCAATCTCTTTTTAGTGCGTATACATACCCTTTTCTGTCAACTTTTAGATATCCCCCTATAAGCCAGATAAGGGACCTCATTTTCCCTCTTTGATGATGTGAACATTGGACGTATAAACAGGATAATCTAAGGTTTATCTTTCTTATCATACCAGGGAGGGACGGGACAATACATACTTAGAAACTATAGGTTTGTTTTCACGTGTGTACTGGTACGATGTTTATTTACACTTCAAAGAGTTTTATTTAAAAAAAAAGCGTGTAAATGCGTATCACCCTCTACCAACCTGAAGCGATGTTTAAAAAATGTGTGGCATGTGAAGTTCAGGTCTCTTACACTCGTGTAGAATGCATCTCTACTTTTACAAGTCTGACGGAGACAAGCTTTTTGTTTGGAGAATATACGGACGATACTAATGTATGGATAAGTAATGTATAAGGATTTTAATAGTATTAAAATATAAAATATCTATACGTTTAAATTAAATTAATTTACAAATATGATTGAGCTTTAATACCATCTAGAGTTATTGGAATGAACCCGCCACGCAGCGTAAAGAGGTCTGATGGATACATTCTTAGATCGCCAGATAAAATACACTCTTTGTCTTTGCGCTCGATGTCCTGCCAATCTGGCTTGGACAAGCTTGAGCAATAGACATTAACCACATAACAATAGGTATAAATGGGCTATAAAATAGTCATTTAAAGAGTTTAGAACGAAACGGTGTATATTTGACCAACATTGGTGATCCGAAATATCTTAAATAACGTCTTGAAGTTCACGTTAAAAATATGGATTTGTTTCCTCAATCAAATATTTATGGGAATACTATTTTTAAAACTCAATATATGTGGACAGTCAAAAATTTTACTTAGCTAAGATCCACGACAAGCAAACAATAACAGAAAATTAATACGGAATTATTTATTAATACGGAAGAATTTAATCTACGGAAGACAACCGAAAAGTGACTTTTCGGTTGTCTTTTAATTCATTTTCATAATCTTATATTATTATTAGTTATATTGTTTAATTGTGGTGGCGTATTATATTAACAATATAGTTCAATTAAGACTTGTAAGTGAAGTAATATGAAATAAATGCATGTATCCTGATATTTTAAGTTGACTAAAAAGTCCATAGAAGGTTTTGGTAGAATATCCATTTCATCAAGACGCAACGTGACAAGATGACTAGACAATTTAATAAATTTGTTCATTCATTCATTCATTTGATTTAATGGCTTTCAATGGTGCCAAAATAGCACGGATGATTTCACCAATGTCACGTAAAAGGGAATATATCAATAGATTTGATATTATTCCATTTTACTTGGCACTGGCATAATAGATTTAACTAATTGCCATTAAAAAAAGAAAATAAACTCACAAACAAAAAAAAAACAAGACTTTTTTTCTTCCGTCAGTCTTTCCAACCAGCATAAATTTAAATGGTTTGATCGATACTTTACGAATTATCGATTACTACAGCCATCTATCGAAAAAAAATAATGGATTTCTTTTTCTCCAACCTATTATTGTATAATCCAAGAGGGCAAACGACAAAATGTGATTAAACAATTGTGAACTGGCCAAATAATAAAATATTCAAGGCGGTCCACCAATATTTTATCTAGAACGTAATGCCGTCATATAATTTAACTGACGGTTATGAGGTGGTGTCACGCGGTCGCACCCAATTCGCCGCACTTTTTAATTTCAAATAGTTGGGTTATTCTGCACATTGGCTTGATCGCCTATAAAACGCTTTTTTTATTCAGACCTTTTGTTTATTCCTATTTAGAACAGAATATAATAGAAAAACTTTATATGACACGTTTTTTACAATAACTTAAATAAATAATTTTACATTATACAAATAAACAAAACAATAAGAAAACAATTTTAATCTAATAAGTGTCACAAAATGGTTCTTGCCTTGCCGTATGCCAGGCGTTCTGTTGGAGCACCTGGCACTGGTTTTCAGTAAGGACCAACGTGGTCCGATCGCAGATCACAGTGATGATATCGATAGAGACACACACATACATCCATATATATCTCACCATATCAATGCGTGTCAAACTTCACACATTAAGTTTCTGTCAGCTGAATTACGTCACTAAACTACACCACTTATTTTCTGTTCTATCTATACGGCGTGGGGCAGACGAGCAACCCTGTTGTCTGACAAAAATTAGATGATATGCATCAAAATCACTAGAAACAAAACAAATAGAAAAACTTAATGCTGCGTAACACATATATGGAAAGTCATCGGTCAAGCAAGCCATTACAACTTTTTAAAAATAAATTGACAAGATGTCCGTCAATGCGTGACAAGAACAGTTAATAGAAAATAGGTGCACGCGGAAAGGAGACAGGACGATGTCTACAAAAGACTACACATTGCTGGAGCATTCTCGCATTTTGTAATGCAAGAACTTTCGATGCGTCGAAGGGGGAGTTAAACGTTTAATAAGGAGGAAGATCGGAAGAAAATAGTAGAAGAGGAGGAGTGGAGGGGAAGTGAAGAGAAGTGTGCCGTAGTGGCCGATTTTATTTTTCCGGTCACCGAACCCCAGTTCGCAACAATATTAAGGATTTTATGAATTATATAAATATTAGGGACATAAATATTAAGGATATAAATATTAAGGATTTTATATATAAACACACTGGCTGGACACGTTTGTCGGAGAACCGACAATCGTTGGAGTAGACGAGTGCTGGACTGGAGACCGCGACTCGGCAAACGTAGTGTGGGACGCCCTCCTGCTAGATGAAGCGACGATCTGCGCAAGGCAGCTGGCCGAGACTGGATGCGTGTAGCCGAAGAGCGCACCCTGGGTGAGGCCTATGTCCAGTAGTGAACTGTACCGCAGGCTGATATTGATATATGTGTATATGTGTTTAAAATCACTAACAGACGACTTCGTGCATAAGAACAAAGGGTACAACGGAAAGGTTGTGAGATGCAAGACATTTTATTAAAGTGAAATTGTTAGTTATATAGCAGTTAAGTACGCCCACCCCGGGGGCATAGTTCTCGTCTCACAAAGAAACTTTGGAGAGCATAATTCACGGGCTGGCTTCTCTTTAAAGTTGAATATTTAAGTTCTGCCATAGTATACGGGCGACAAGCTTCCGAAATAACTTGGATACGTCCCAGTATTTTGTCAAGTGGAAGGATTTGAATATATATATATATATATATATATATATATATATATATATATATATATATATATATATATATATATATATATATATATATAGTATATCGCATGCAGTTTGAAAATCATGGACATTTAAGAAAAACCTAGAAATTTGGTCAAACTGTAACCATTTTTCGGTTATTGTAGTTAATTTTTATTATTTATGTTCATTTAAACTTTAGAACCGTAACCCTAAATAACATTTCTAGAATCACAGTAAAAATAATGACACAATTGCTCCAAGTTTCCTAGAATTAACACTATTTGTTAAACTACGAATTTAAAATTTTCAAAATTGTCGACTTTGAAAGGCCCTCTTGTAGTAACCTCAAATAAAAAAATAAAAACCTCAAGTAACCCGATTTTTGCTAACCCATGTTACTCAGTTAAAATGGTTTTTATTCGCACAAGCTCTTGGTAGAATTCTTCTTTTCCTAATTTTAAGATCTCCTGATAGATTTTTTTTCTAATTTTTCTCATGATGTTTAAAATCAATCCTGTCACCTCGTTTCGGCTTGACGTTGAGTTCTGGGACACCTGTATATATACATGACGTTGTCGGTGTAAATGACAGCAGTGAGGAGGTGGACTGTCGCTAACAGTTAGTACACTTTTTTTATATATATATATATATATATATATATATATATATATATATATATATATATATATATATATATATATATATATATATTCACGCCTATCCCCCGCAGGGGTTGGCAGAGACCACGAGCTCCATCCGCTGCCATTCATCGCAGCGAAACGGCTCGTCATTGGTCGCTTTTCGCCCTCGTGAGAATCAGGACGTGACGGGTGGCGAACCACGTCGCCGTCATTTTCGACAAATTAGGTATATTAAATTCGTCTTTAGTGAATCCCACTGTTTTTTTTGTAAACACACAATATTGTATTCTTGTTTTATTGTATTCCCGGGGAAGTACCACACTCCCGCAGAAAACCGGCGTTTGAGTGGTACCATAGCTAACGCGCTTCGTCCGGTGAGCGGTTGAGTTCCGGAAACCCAACCCCCCCACTCCCATAATGACACTTTACTCAAAAGCCGGCAACGCTTCTGCACTGCCTATGGCGCTGCGGATAGCTATGGGCGGCGTTGATAACTTTCCATCAGGTGACACGCCTGCTCTTCTCCCTTCATATCCCGTTTTTTCTAAATAACTGAATACGCTTTACAGAGTGATAACGCTTGTCGCCTAATGGAAAGCAATCAACGCCGGCTATACACATCTAAAACACTATAGGCATTTATAAACCGTATTATATGAACGAACAGTTAAAGAAACAATTGCACCCATTATATAAACTAGCTGGACGTGTAAAGTATATTAAAAACATTATAGAAAACAAGAAAGAACGAAGCCACCAGTTAAGTGAAGTAGTGACTGTAATATTATAAGCTGAGCTCACACAAGCGGTCTAAAGTGTGTCAATGTTATTGATGAGACGGGAGCTCCCCCACCCGTGTATAAACGCCCTACTGGATAGGGGCTTGCTACAAGTTAGGAAAGCGAAGCGATTTTAATTTATACTCGCGTAACTCAGTTAGGTATTATTCCCCTGGAAAACGTAGGGTTATATATTCTTTTCCCGCGACGCAATGTAGAAAGCTAATTGGCAATAAGTAGTGAAGTTGAAATTCGGAGTCGATTGTTGTAGGTTCGATTCCCGCATCGAGATTAATAAATGTTGACATATAATATTTATTTCAAGTCTAAATATCACGTCACTTTACCTTGGACAAGAAGCGCGGTGGTTAATATCCAATCTTACAGAAATCGGGAGGCATGGAAGGATTCCTCCCTCCATGCCTCAACAGTGGGAATATTGATCTCCCAATCTCTAATCAACAGCCCGCGGCAGTCCACTACTAGACATAGCTCTCCCCTCAGAATTGTCACCTAGCCCGATCTTCTGCCAGCCGCCATGCACAAATCGTCGTAACATCTAGCCCTGGAGAACTGTATGCTACGTTTGCCAAAACGCAGTCTCCTGTCCAGCAGTTTTCGGATCAGTGAGACATTTGGAGTATTAAAAAAGACATCTCTCCTTGAACGAATAAATGAATGAATGAATAATCATTTAGCAAATTACACAACAATTTAAAAAAGAAGCAAACAATATAATATACTGTGTGTGTATACTATAGTGTGACGTCATAAAAAGGCTCTCACTTGGCATAGGCCGTAACAATCTACGTTCGAAAAAAACCAAAATGGCGGAAAACAAGATAGGCGCCATACTAACCTAATTTGACATTTATAGGCCAATTTCGCTGAGATTTCGCAGAAGCCCGAAACGCTCGCGTAGCTTTGAGGGGCCGCCGCAGGTAGGCCGCTACTAGCTAGCTAGCTAAAAGCTAGTCTAATGTATAAATACAAACATACTAAAGTTCACTTCTTGACCACAAATTTTTGTCTCTCTTTAATTAAACATTTTCATTTCATTTCATTGTATCGTAAGAATACTACAAAGCGCGCTATATTTTCTCTTTCATCTGTTACGACAATGGAAAGTTACACGAAATGCTTAACTTTGGAATTAAGTAACACAGTATCTGGTTTAATTGTGGCGTTTACAACAGACAATGGTTATTATGTCGCGTTAAAACTAACTGTTTCGTATTAGCGCTTAGCTTTTCGGGAATCATTCCCTCGTTCCACTTAGAGATCTTGTTTTTAATTTAACTGGTTTAAAAACGCTTTCGCCCGTACTATATTTGAAACTTTACAACTTTAAGAATTCGGATATGAGTTTAAATGTAAAGTCATAGTATTATGTGTAGATAGATATATTCTTAATGGTATACTAACTACAAAATTATACAATAATTCATTATATAATACGTGGACAGTCAGAACTTTTACTTAGCTATAATCCGCGACAAACAAAAAAAAAACAGAAAAATAATAATGTGTGTTTTATACTGGAAGAAGTGGATTTACGGGGAAATTAAACTAAATCTTACCGAAAAATCGGCCGTCAACAACTCTTCACCTCCCAACCATTATCAACAACACCAAGCACACATCACCACTTGATAGGGGTAGTGTGTGTTTGGTGTTGGTGATTGTGGTTTGTGTTTGGTGTTGTTGATTGTGGTGTGTGTTTGGGGTGGTTGAATGTGTTTGGCAACACCAAACACAGTCAATAACACAAAACACATACCACAATCAATGACTGTGACTGTTGATTGTGACATTTATTATTCTGTTTTTGTTTGCTTGTCGCGAATCTTAGCCAAGTAAAAGTTGTGACTGTCCACATAGTAATGGATCTCCGCAAAATAACTCCTGACTTCATAATCATGATTATAAAATATTTGCATGCATACAAAGGGCGGTCTTTTCGGTTGTCTTCCGTAGAGTCAACTATACCTGAAGATGCCTCGTATTGGGGCGAAAAACGATGTGTGTTTGGTGTTGTGTATAGTAGTTGGTGAGTGGAGAATTGATGGCCGATTTTCGGTAAGTTTTTGGTTTAAGTTCCAAATAAATTCACTTCATCCAGCACAAAAAACACACATTATTAATTTTATGTTATTGTTTTACTCGTCGCGAATCTTAGCTAAGTAAGACTTTTGACTGTCCACGTAGTGATGGATTTCCGAAAAGTAACGCCTGAATCCATTAATAAGTTTATTAAAATTCGTCATAGTGAATCTCACGAGCCGCAAGGGAGGATGTAAGTCAGCTACAGCAGAGCCCCGCATGCTGAGGTAAGGTACTATAGTACCCGGGGGAGACCGATATGGGACGGTCGGCACGCTAAGCTCGCCCCTAGCCGCGCATCCATTGGCACGGTAGACCGTAGGTCGGCAGAGAGGAAGAGAAAAGGATAAAGAAGAAAGGAAAGGACAGGGGAAAGGAACGATGGATTTAGACAGGATGATAGGGATATGATACTACCGCAACGGAAGACAAAGAGTGGTGCAGTCAACACTGACAGTGTTAAAAAGTTGTGTGGAATAAAATTATACAGTAAAACATTGCAATGATCCTTTGAAAGGTGGTTCTAAGTCATGAACGATCGATATGAAAATTTCTTTCAAAAAACGCTCCGCCACTCGCGGCCGCTTATGACGTGGACGCACGACTGTGACGTAAAAGGATCGGCTAACGAACCGAGAGACGGGTGAGCCTACATAACGTATAATTTACATATACAGGGTGTACTGTTTACGGAATTTAAATTTTAAATGTGCACAACTTTAGTTAAGATCGCAGCCCGAGTGAAATTGAACGCTACCACAATTTTAACGTTTTATCATTCATTATATTTTTATAATGGTAGAGCCACGCTGCAGACGAATACATTGTCAAGGATGGCATATTATTTGTCAATAGTATTAATGGGCCGGCTCGCCCGGGGAAGTACCACACTCCCGCAGAAAGTGGTAGCTTAGCTACGTCCGGTGATCGGGTGAGTTCCGGAGACCCAACCCCCCCTACCCCTTGCCCCTCCCATAATGACACATTCCTTAAAGATCGGCAACGCTTCTGCACTGCCTATGGCACTGCGGATGTCTGTGGGCGGCGTTGTACAAGCGACTATTTCAGTCAACTTAAAAAGTCATGGATACATACATTTATTTCATATTACTTCACTTTTAAGTTTTAGTTAAACTATATTGTATACTATAAAACGCCACCACAGTTAAACAATATGACTGATAATAATATAAGATTATGAAAATTAAAGAAAATAAAAACAGAAATACATATAAATATTTATTTATATGGATTTATAAATGTTTATTCCGAGTCTGGTGACCCCCCAATCCGCATTTCCTTTCCTGCCCCTTCCTTTCTTCTCTATCCTTTCCCTTCCTCTCCGCCAATCCACGGTCTGCCGTGCCAATGGATGCGTGGCTAGGGGCGAGCCTAGTCGCAAGCGTGCCGATCGTCCCGGGGTCGGGCTCCCCCGGGGACTATGGTGCCTTACCTCAGCATGCAGGGCTCTGCTGGGGCTGACCTTCATCCTACCTTGCGGCTCGTGGGATTCACTAAGACGAATTTAATATACCTAATTTGTCGAAAAATGACGGCGACGTGGTTCGCCACCCGTCACGTCCTGATTCTCACTAGGGAGAAAAGCGACCAATGACGAGCCGTTTCGCTGCGATGAATGGCAGCGGATCGAGCTCTGTGGTCTCTGCCAACCCCTGCGGGGGATAGGCGTGAATATATAAAAAAAAAATACAAACACAACGTCACCTATGTAAGTTGGCGGGAACAGTTCCTCTTCATTGCTTTCTACCCCTCCCAATACTCCCTTCTTCCTCTCCTATTACTCACAACCTTATTACGCGTCAGCATGAACCTACGTCAGACACAGATCAGCAACAACCCTGTTACATACATACATATGTACATACATCATACAATACAATAGTACGCACGCCGTCAATTTTGTTGTAACTCGCTCCATATTAAATCAGTGTCACATTTCATTTGCGAAACGTCAGTTTCCGGATAGTCCGGATTTTACTTTCTATATGCGTAAACAGATTCCATGGACAATCAGGCAAATACAAAACGACGACAGAAAACGTATTTGCTGTTAGTGTACGTTAGTGTTTTTTTTTTATGAGATAGGAAAGCAAACGAGCAGGCGTGTCACCTGATGGAAAGCAATCAACGCCGCCCATAGACTTCCGCAGCGCTATAGGCAGTGCGGAAGCGTTGCCGACCTTTAAAGGAAAGTGTCATTATGGGAGTGGGTATGAGGGGAAGGGATAGAGGGAGGGGGAGGGTGATAGGCCTCCGGAAATCAACCGCTCACAGTACGAAGCGCGGTAGATAAGCTACCACTCGGACGCCGGTTTTCTGCGGGAGTGTGGTACTTCTCCGGGCGAGCCGGCCCATTCATGCTACAGACAAATATTATGCCATTCTTGACAAAGTATTCGTCTGCAGTGTAACTCTACCACTATTGAATTATATGATTAATGGAGTCAGGCGTTCCTTTGCGGAAACCCATTACTATGTGGACACTCAGAACTTTTACTTAGCTAAGATCTGCGACAAAAATTTCCACTGGAAGAAGTGGATTTACGTGGAACTCAAACGAATTCTGACCGAAATAATCACCGTCAGCAATTCTCTCGTCACCCACAATCAACAGCGCCAAATACACACCACCACTTTTCCACATTGCACACGACACGTGTTTCGCCTCAACACGAGGCATCATCAGGTATAGCAGACTCTACGGAAGACAACCGTAAAGGTAACTTACCTCTTGTCTTGGTCTGGTGGTTGTTAGCTAAATTTTATAAACCATATGAATCAGAAAATAAAAACTGCCTCGAATGGTTACCGAGACCATTCGTATGTTATTCGTATTCGTATATTCGTACCACAATTTTTAATTTTTTTAATTCTTTTAAAAAAAGGACCTTTACCATTCGACGACTTTTTCAGTCGTCGATATATTCGATCGTTCGAATTCGATCGCCTTTGTACATCTTCTTTCCTTTTAATTCTTGTATGTCGTGTTTTATGTGTACAATAAAGTATTAAATAAAATGAGTTGTTAGTAGCATAGAATAAAGCCAATTTGAACAATTATTTTTTAAAACAATATATTCATATTAGAGTAAATCCGAACGAAAAATCCGCTGTACTATTATATGACTCTCCACGTATTTACAAACATATTACGCTCATTATATGTTAATATACGTATTCAAGTTACATTATCAATTGGAATAGTAATAACAATGTAATTGGTAATAAATAAATCATATGAATTAATAATTCATTATTAATTAGCAAATTATCATCAATCAATTACAATTGTATTACATTTGTAATTGATTGATACATTATTACAGCGCAAATGTATTACATAATTACAAGTCGAAGTCGATACACGGCACAGAATCGTTGATCGCAATTAGTTTGCGTTATAATGAGTCGCTGGTACGTTTTGAATACCAATTTATATTATTGAATAACCGGCTAATGGATAACGAATTGATTGATTAATTTTAATTCAATCAAATTGTCATTAGCAGTGGAACTTTAAAATTGTTAATAACAATTTTGTTTGTTTACTCCTTGCTTTAGAGCAGGGGTTGCCAAACTTTTTTGATCATCGGCCCGCTACATAATTTTTCGATATCTCCATCGACCCCATAAATAATTTTCAATTAATTAAAATAAAATTACCTATTAGGTATTTGTACCTCTTTTATTATTTTAAACATTTATTAAAGTTATTTTACATTGTTACACGATAGTTTTGTGAAAAGAGAAAGAAATACATTTATATTAAATAATAAGTAAAGTTACACCAGATGTATTTCTTCTTAATTAATGAGATGGCGAATGATATTTTCTTTTACTGCCGAGACACTCGTCGAGTTTATTTCATAGACTTAATTTCTGTGGTACCCCTACAGAAAAAGTCCATACGGATGAGATCCGGCGACCTGGGAGGCCGAAACGGTTTAATAAATGATTTGAGGGAAGAAATCACGATCTACATGGTCTCTCTAACAGTGTGGGGCGTGGTGCCATCTTGTTCAAACCATGTACGTGAAGCTAAGAAAGTATGTTCTCTCAATATTGGCGGAAAATAATCAATAAACATGCGTTTACTATTTATTCGAACTATAGTTCAATTCTACGACCGGACATCCTATATATTTGATATTTCTTAATGCCAGTCGTACCCACCCACTTGCTTTCTTCCTGCATGGACATCTGGAGTGTGTCGGTTATTTGATTATTAATGGAGTCAGGCGTTACTTGGCGGATTTCCATCACTATATGGACAGTCAAAAAGTTTTACTTAGCTAAGATCCGCGACAAGCAAAACAATAACAGAAAATTAATAATGTGTGTTTTTCCGTTGGGTTAAGTGGATTTATTTGGAACTTAAACCAAAAACTTGCCATCAATTCTCCACCCAACAACCACTATACACAATACCAAACACACATTATCACTTTTCCATCTTGTAAACTACACGTGTTTCGCCCCAACACGAGGCATCTTCAGGTATAGTAGACTCTACGGAAGACAACCGAAAAGTGACCCGCCATTACAACGGGCGCCTTATATAAACAACCCCCACCCACAATGTAAGAAAACAATAGGTGGGCGATACAGGTGTGTCAAAACTTACGTCACCACTTATTATTTGGTAAATATGACAATTTATTTTATTGTATTAAACGAATTTAAAACTTTTTTAAGAGAATATATTCAAAAGAGGGGAATTTACAATATTTATTTGATTATTTAGTATCTGGGACGAACTTTTCTTGTTCTTTAAGATTTCTAGTTGCTCCAATACACCTAATCTCAAACCTGGTCTTGTGCCATCTACCCTCTCTAGAACGATATTGTGTTCTAGATTTTCGAGTTGTTTCCAATTGATTTAATCAAAGTATGCTAGGTACGGCTTGTGACAAAGTAAGACATCTTCGAATTCCTACGTCACTAAGGATGGACTCACTAGCCTTATATACAGTCCAGGTGACCAACATGTACCTCCATTATCACATCTTATATAATATATCAATGATAAAAAACACAAACATACATATCATCACGCCTGTTTCCCATGGGGGTAGGCAGAGATCACAGATCTCCATCTGCTACGATCTCGTCACACTTTCTTTGCTTCATCCACACTCATCAATGTCTTCATACCACCGCGCCAGTTAAAAGTACTCTTGACTTCGCCTTTCTTACGAACTTCGGCAATTCGGTGAATGTATTTCCTCCTTGGTCTTCACCTACCGATCCACATCCGCAAAATAAATGTCTTTCATCCATCATCTCAGGTGCCTAAACCTATATATGTTAAAAATATTGTTAATTATTATTTTATTGTAATAACGTTTTTCATATGTGTCTTTATATTTTTGAAGATTAATCAGCAGGGGTTTTACGGAAATTGATCGTCCTAAAAGCAGAATCCAACTTGGTGGGTATTAAACCAAACTTCGTCAAACTTCCGTCCACTGAGTTCCTAACTAGGCTGAGGCTTTCCAAACTGGCCATAATATCTCTATTCGTATATAAAATACAACGAACCAATTAAATATAGAGTGTTACGAAAACTTTACCGGATATCCAAAAAGCGAAGAAATTTTTTGTTTTTTCGTAAATACTCGAATTTCATTTTTATTTTATTTATTTATTCAACAATTCATCCAAATAACTTAAGTTTACCAAAAAGTTATAGTACAATTTGGCCAAAATAGGTGGACAGTCAAAAGTTTTACTTAGCTACGATCCGCGACAAGCAAAACAATAACAGAAAATTAATAATTTGTGTTTTTTTCCTGCTGGATGAAGTGGATTTATTTGGAACTTAAATCAAAAACTTACCGAAAATCGGCCATCAACTCTCCACCGACCAACCACTATAAACAACACCAAACACACACTACCACTTTTCCACCTTGTAAACGACATGAGTTTCGCCCCAACACGAGGCATCTTCAGGTATAGTAGACTCTATGGAAGACAACCAAAATAGGTGGCACAGAATACACGTATGTATATCTTTTTTTGGGATAGTAAGGCAAACCGATAGGCATGATGTAAAGCAACCAACGCGGCCCGTAGACATTCGCAGTGCCATAGGCATTGCAAAAGCTTTGTCGGCCTTTAAGAAATGTATAGGCCTATTTTTTGAAGGTTGCAATGTCGTATCAGTTATATTAATGAGTTCACGATAAATGAATACAAGATATATAAATATGTATATTATATATATTTATATATCTTGTTCAAATTTTCAATCGTTAATATCATAATTTTTATTCAGACACTCAAGTTCATACATGCATATCGTCACCCCTGTTACCCGTAGGGGTAGGCAGAGACCACAGATCAAACATATTTTTTAAACTTGTAGTAGATGACGCTTGATTTTAATACAGCTTTTAAAAAAATGTAAAAAATAAATACTAGACGCAATAAATCTACACAAGCTCAGCTTCCGTCGATAATCGAACTCCAAGCCCATTACTTAAGCACACATTCCCAGTATCGAAAACTCACAAATAAGTAAATGTTTTCTTAACGAAAAAATAAAATGACTGAAGTAATAAAATAAAAAATTCAAACCACTCTGTATATGTGCGCTTAGCCGAAATTGCCAGGGGTGTGAAATTTACGCGCCACTTCGCGCGATATCTGACCCTATTTACACAGCGGTTGAGCTCAAATTCTTTTGAAGTTTCCTTTGATCATGATACCATACGATTTTGAACTCTGCCAGTTCGAATTTAGTAAGGGATTTCTCTCAGCGTTTGAATTTAGAGAAGTGACGTTTACTTTTGAAATTTAAACTTTGTTTACATTATATTAGAGTGGAAAACAGCTTGGGGTCTTCGCTTTATTTTGCAATACCTCCTCGGGTATATTGACAACAAATGTGAAACATTGGTTAAATGCGTTAGGAGCGACGACCGGTAAAACCTTTCGAAGATGAAGTTTGAGATTCTCAGAAGTTTTTGAGGGTTTCATACTGTTTAACGTACCGAATCACGTGTACCACTTATGGTGCACAAGTTCTATAGTTCACCTTCAGGCCATGTGCACCATAAATATTACATAATGATACTAAATATGAGACACAAATATATACATGTATTAGAATTAATATTATTATTTAATTATTCAATGCAATAGATACAACTTAATTTTATATGACTCGTGGCGCCATCTGTTGGCGGACATTGTAATAATAATGTATTGGTTTATGTAGAAATAATATAATAATTGTAATTTGTGTAAAACAAATTATTTGTTATAGAATTATGTAAAATCCATATAAATATGATGTATTTTGATTATTAAGCTATTTTAACCCTTTCGGTACGGACGCATTCTACGTCGCGCCGTCCCCGCTGACCGAGCAGTCGCGGCAAGCGTCCGTACTTGCGGAACAACTGCAAGCGCCCGTCAGACGCACAATACCACGCTATCTTACGCAGAGCGAGTGCAGTCGCTCGTAAAAAAAAATGCTTAAAAAATTATAACATAATGCAATAGAAAATATTTGCTCATTTCGTCAGTTTATTATTAGGCAGCGTAAAACAAGTGCAAAATTCTTGCGATGGATTACCATGGAGATAACATATATATTCTGCTCATGAAGAGTCGCGAGTGACCTAAGTCACCGTTCGTACATAACGAGCGTCAAATGTTGGGTGACCATAGTCACCGCTCGTACAGAGCGAGCGTCAGGCGTTGGGTGACTATAGTCCCCGCTCGGACAGAGCGAGCGTCGTAATATATCAATCTTAAGACAAAACATCAAACGGCCTGAGCGACAAGGCCTAACCAAACGTCCGTCAGGCGTAATCCGTTTCACGCAGGACTAAAGTTGACCTCCAGGCCACGTGTACCATAACCACGTGTACGATTGCACTAAAATGTAACTACTGTAAACAATAAAATTGCCTAAAATTAGATCATTTTGTAATCATAGAGCCACGCTGCAGACGAATACTTTGTCAAGAATGGCATATTATTTGTCTGTAATATGAATGGGCCGGCTCGCCCGGGGAAGTATCACACTCCCGCAGAAAACCGGCCTATGAGTGGTAGCTTAGCTACCGCGATTCGTCCGGTGAGCAGTTGAGTCCCTTACCCCTTCCCTTCCCCTCCCATAATGACACTTTCCTTAGAGGCCGGCAACGCTTCTGCACTGCCTATGGCACTGCGGATGTCTACGGGCAGTGTTGATTGCTTTCCATTAGGTTGACACGCCTGCTCGTTTGCCTTCGTATACCATAACAAAATAAAAAGTATTTTATTAACGAATGAAAATTTGAACAAGATATATAAGTATATAGGGAGAGTGTGAACTAATTGTAGGAATTGAAATAAAAATTAAAATTCAAGTTAAAATTTTGCGCAGGGTGGTTGACGGCTACCGTGCTTCGTCCGGTGGGCGGTTGAGTTCCGGAGCCCCCCCCCCGATTATGGGAGATAATTAAAAAAAAAAAAAATACACTCTATTTAAAGGCCGGCAACGCTTCTGCACTGCCTATGGCACTGCGAATATTTATAGGCGGCGTTGGTTGCTTTTCATCATGTGACACGCCGGCTCGTTTGTGTTCCTATCCTATTCTATAAACATTCCTCTTTTTGCCTTCCCATCCTATAAATAGTGTGTGATAATATATCACTCGTTGGTCAAAACATCAAACGGCCGGAGCGACAAGTCCTAACCAAATGTCCCGTCACTCGTTAATCCATTTCATGCAGGACGTCCCGCACGCATTCGGCAAGGGACCTTTCGACCCGTGCTAATGTAAACATAAATTGTGAACGAGATCAATAGCTGTTACATTGTTACATTGGTTTTCGCAGAATAATAATATCTTTTCTCTCTCACTCACACCACAGTTGCCTTACGTAGAGTCTACTACACCTGAGTATGCCTCGTGTCAAGGCGAAATGCGTTGTGCTTATAGTGAAAAGTGCTATGTGTGTGTTTTACATTGTCGGCGTTGCTAACCATGTTGAAATGCTGGAGGATTTGTGTTCTTGGTGAGAATCAGACTTGTATGTCCCTATACACTCCGTAAACACACAATATTGTTTCTCCAATTTATATTCGCGGATCTTAGCAAAATAGGTTTTTTCTTATAGAGTAGAAGCGTTGCCTTTAAAGAATGTGTCATGAGAGAGGTTTGGGGTGGGAGGAGGAGGGAGGAGGAAAGGGAGGAGAAAGGAGGAGGGGGTTGATCCTCCGGAGTAGTTTGACTGTCCATCTTTGTAATGGATTTCCGCAAAATAACGCGTGACCACATCAACTAACAATATTTTGTTCAGATGGACAGTCGATGATTACCGCGACAATCAATTCGAAGTAGTATACTCAACAGAAGACAACTGAACTCAATAGTTGTCATCTGGAGGTCAACACTGAACGATTGTTTGCTTTTGGTCAACACTCAACTGTTATTTTCTAGAGGTCGGCACTCAACGGTTGTCTTTTGAAGACCAACACTCAACGGTTGTCTTCCGTAGAGCCTACTATACCTGAGTATGCCTATTGTTATATTATATATAGTTATATTGTGTTGTTTTGACGACCGTACATTCAATACTTTTTTATTCATCAATCAAGATCAAATATATTTTTTTAAACTTGTAGTGGATGATACTTGATGTTAATATAGTTTATTTTTAAATATTAATTAAATTTATATATATATATATATATATATATATATATATATATATATATATATATATATATATATATATATATATATATATATATATATATTTTTTTTTTTTTTTATTATAATTGCTGTTTATTTCAATCGATTATTCAAATGGAGATTATAAAAATAATCTCTATTTGAATAATGGATTTCCTGATAGCCTTGATTTTTATTTTGTGTAATACTTGTTTGTTTATTATAATAAATTTTTTGTTAAATACATTTCCTCTGAAATAACATCTTCCTAATAGCCGAATGTTAATAAATCCATACATAAGAGTATGAGAAATAAACAAAATATTACGTTAAACTCACAAAGGATAATTCTGTAACAATCAAATTACGTAAATACGGAATCCGCAACATCAACTTTCGGTCGCTAATGACCGCCATTATTTGAACACAAATCGACCAATCAACTCATTGCATTCAAATTGCGGAAACGCAAGATACACTTTCCAAATTTGAAAGGGAACTCGGATCTCATGGAATTCGCAGAGTTAGGTTTAAAGCCATTCAATCCGGATATTGGCGTGAATCAAACGGGGATTATATAGATCCGGCGGGCTTGATCAAATCCCCAGTCTGCAACGTGTCTCACAAAAAATTAACTGATGTAGACTTCGCCTTTGTTGAAGTTTTAAATGGCTTGACTTGTTAAAATCGTTTTAAATGAGCGATGGTATTTTGGCAGAATAATCTTTCGCCTTCGTCATAATCAAGTTTTATTAATAAAAAAATAAAAATCCGTAAACACAACGCACTCTCTAAATAACAAAGGTTTCCAGCACATTCTATTATTAAAATCGTTTTATATGAGCGGTGGAATTTTGGCACAATGATCATTCGCCTTCGTCATAATCAATTTTTTCTCCAACTAACGAAAATATCCAGCCCATTCTATTCAAAGACCCAATTAAAAGAATATACCTATAGAGTCTTTTTCGCCGTTTCTTTTCCGTTCAGAGGAAACTAATTGCGAAATGGTAAAAGCGCGACTGTTGACGATCTGATGTTTGACAAATGTAATTTCATCTGTTAAAAACATATGAAGTTTCAAATAGCTAGACTTGTTATTTTTTTTATACAAGGTGGGAAGATCAATAAGTTAGCTTAGTCTGTTATCGGAGATGTTGATGATAAATAGAAAAGATGGTGAAAAATGAAAACATAAACCATTTACTCGAAAGAATAATCGATATAGCAAAATTCAAAGAAACGATTTCTTTTATAAAGTTCACAAATATAATTTAAAAACTCTTTAGAAATGGCTCAAAAGACAGGAAGTCATTACCAAAGCGCCATTATCGGTGGAAAAAAAAAACTACACATGTCTATAAAGAGAGCGGAGAGGGATGAAAGAACAGTGTGACCCCGTTTCTCGCTCGTTGCGCCGGTTCTTTGTTTGAATCAGCGTGCGAGACTCGGATACGATGGGATTGTTATCGATTTGACAATAATCAACTGTGAACAAAATAACGGAAAATGAGATTAACACAAGTTTTTAATTAAGCTGAGATTAAAACAAAAAAGTCCATTCCTACTTAGGTCGACGAAAAAAAATTTAAATTTTAGTTACTTTTTATTAAATAATTACAATTAGTATTAATATGTGAATTTTTATTCTTCTTCTAACAGTGCCTCTCCGACTTGCGAAGGTTGACAGCCAATTCAGCATACCTTTCCTCATCCTTCAGGTGCAGCAATACTTTTATTAAATAATTACAAATAATATAAATATGTGAAGAGAATTTCTTTCTTCCGTATAAAACTAAAAAATAACTAATTAAATTTAATTAATGAATTAATACTGTATTAACAAACCTCAAGTATAATCCACTATAAGTTAAAAAAATATATTTGAACTTGAGTGCGTGAATAAAAAGTATTTTATTAATGATTGAAAATTTGAACAGGATATATAAATACATATGTAGAGAGTGTGAACAAATAGTAAAATATAACCTTCTAAATAAAATTAATATCGTCTGAACAACTTTTTCTTGTTTATTTCTAATGCTCCGCTTCGTTTGTTGTGTGAGTTGTACTACAAATACATAAAAAATAATAATTATTTAGACATTCATAACGATACTGTGGTACCATTACACGCACCGTAATAAATTTTGCATGTAAGCTGTCATATATTTTCTAAAATTGTCCAGACAGACTTCAACTATATATTAATGTCGTGTCCGTCAATTATGGTGACATTTTAGTATGTTGTAAGAATTAATTAGAATAATATAATTTTTGTTAATCAATGTTGATGATCCATAGTAAATTAAATCTAAATTTTGCTTTATCTGTTGAATATACATACATACATAATACCTACTTAATTTCATACGCATATATTATATATTGTTAGTATTTATATGTTTATATATGTATGGTTTTATATAGTACGTATTGTTATATATATTATTATTATATTTTGTTGTTGTACACTTATTTCTATCCTCACAGCTTATCTTATCTCTCTTTCACTCCTGGGTTTGCTGGAAGAAAACTCAATTTTGAGATAAACTCGCCTTTGTACATCTTGTTTTCTAAATAATTTCTAAATAAATAGACGATTCTTATTCTATTTTTCAAATTGAAAACCAAAAAACATTGAAAAACTAAAAAAATTTCTTTAATATTTCAAATTTTAAAACTGTTATAAATATATGTTGATCTAAAAAAGTTTTTATGTACTTAAAGGTTTTATTTGTTTTATTTTATTCATTTTACAATTGGTTTTTGATTTTGACCCCCCATCCATTTGTGTTTTTATTACATTTTCATAATCTTATACTATTATCAGTTATATTGTTTAACTGTGGTGGCGTATTATAAAATATAGTTCGATTAAGGCGTATAAGTGAAGTGATATGAAATAAATACGTGCATCGTGACTTTTTAAGTTGACTGCAAAATTTCATAGATTTTGGTAGAATAGCCACCGTTTTATCAAGACATAACATGACAAGCTGACTAGTACATTTCAAGATACTCGATATTATTGTATTTAACTTGACACTGGCATAATAGTTATAACTAATTGCCAACAAAGAAAAGAAAATAAATATACAATATTCTAATGTATCACTACAGTACATAGCACCAGTAACGCTACAGCTTGTCATCGGCGTAGACAATTCATATCACGGCTTTCATTTGAGATTGATTATACTGTCATCAGCCAGTTAGTTACCAGAGTTTTAATTAAAAGAACTAACACGTGGCCAAGCTAGAGACGACATTAAGTTATCTAAGGACACAATATCTGCGCACTTAGAGTGTGATACGAGCACTACAAATACGTAGCCTAAGAAGAAGGAAAGAAGAAAGCCTATGGATAGGAACATATGTAAATACATACATACTGTAGTGATGCGTTTATAAAAAAAAACCTTTTATATTATACAGTAAAAGCTCTCACTCACACCACGGTTGCCTTTCATAGAGTCTACTACACCTGTGTATATTCGCGGGTTATATGTTCCATAAATATGCCGCGAATACAGAAACCGTGAATACCGAATGGTAATTTATATGGAATTATAGGGGATACGTTCCTAGGTGACAAAATAAAAAGAAATAAATATATAAAAAAATCAATTTAATTGAAGTTTTTGAACATTGGAATCCTTTTATTATTACTTATTAGATCCGATAAATAAAGCGAATAGAGAAATTTTTAGCCGCGAATAAAGGAATTGGAATAAATTGATATAATATAAAATGCATTAGTGATACATTTATGAATGTATCACTACATGGTATACGCGGTCTTCTATGCAGGCGATTTTCAATATACCCGGCGTCTTCAACATGTAGCGTGCCTGTTCTGCTTACGGCGGCACCCAGGATCTTTAGGGGGTTTTTATCTTCAAATAAAATTCTTCAAAATGATATTAATTTATTCTTGTTGTTTCAAATATTCACACACTTTATTAATATTATTTATTTGTGCAATGAAAGGCGATAAGTTTACATTCGAGACGTCAGTCCAGCGAATTTCATCAGTCTTTTTCATTTTAAATTTGAATATTATTTACGAATGTAAAAAAGTAATATATTATAAAAGGTTTTAATGCATTAGTGATATATTTATTAATGTATCCCTACAATACACACATATCGTCACGCCTGTCTTCTGTAGGGGTAGGCAGAGACCACAGATCTCCATCTGCTACGATCTCTACACACCGTTCTTTGCTTCATCCACACTCATCACTCACTTCATACAAGCTCGCCGGTTAAGGGTACTTTTGAGCCTGGCCTTCTTAAGAACTTCGGTAATTTGGTCATGGTATGTTCTCCTTGGTCTTCCGCTACCAAACCTTCCATCCACATCCGCAACATAAATGTTCTTTATCAGTCGTCTTTCATCCATCATCTGTAGATGTCTAAACTTATATATGATAAAAAATACTGTTAATTATTAATTAGTTTATTATAATAACCTTTTTCATGTTTGTCTTTATATTGTTGAAGACTTAACGGCGGGGTTATTAATGAAGTCAGGCGTTACTTTGCGGAAATCCATCACTATGTGAATAGCCAAAAGTTTTACTTAGCTAAGATCCGCGACTAACAAAACAATAACAGAAAATTAATAATGTGTGTTTTTTGTGCTAGATGAAGTGGATTTATTTGGAACTCTACGGAAGACAACCGAAAGTCTTCCGTAGAGTCTACTATACCAGAAGATGCCTCGTGTTGGAGCGAAACACGTGTCGTTTACAAAATGGAAAAGTGGTAATGTGTGTTTGGTGTTGTGTACAGTGGTTGGCGGGTGGAGAATTGATGGCTGATTTTCGGTAAGTTTTTGGTTTAAGTGCCAAATAAATCCACTTCATCCAGCACAAAAAACACACATTATTAATTTTCTAATATTGTTTTGGTTGTCGCGGATCTTAGCTAAGTAAAACTTTTGGCTATTCACATAATCGGCAGGGGTTTTTTGAAAATTGATCGCCTTAAAAGCAGGACCCAACTTGGTGGGTATTAAACCAAACTTTGTCAAACTTACGTCCACTGAGTTCCTAACTAGGCTGAGGCTTTCCAACTGGTCATAATATCTCTATTCGTATATAATGTAAAAAAAAATACATATTCGTATGACGAACCAAATAAATATAGAGTGTTGCGAAAACTTTATCGGATATCCAAAGCGACCGATTGGCTCAGTGGCCTCCGCCCGCGGAGTCAATGATCGCGGGTTCGATTCCCGCATCGGAATAAATATTTATATGGATTTATAAATGTTTATTTCGAGTCTGGTAACCCCCCCTCCCCCAATCCGCATTTTCCTTTCCTGCCCCTTCCTTTCTTCACTATCCTTTCCCTTCCTCTCCACCAATCTACGGTCTGCCGTGCCAATGGATGCGTGGCTAGGAGCGAGCCTAGTCGCAAGCGTGCCGATCGTCCCGGGGTCGGGCTCCCCCAGGGACTATGGTTCCTTACCTCACCATGCAGGACTCTGCTGGGGCTGATCTCCATCCTCCCTTGCGGCTCGTGGGATTCACTAAGACGAATTTAATATACCTAATTTGTCCTGATTCTCACGAGGGCGAAAAGCGACCAATGACGAGCCGTTTCGCTGCAGTGAATGGCAGCGGATGGAGCTCTGTGATCTCTGCCAACCCCTGCGGGGGATTGGCGTGAATATATAAAAAAAATAAAAGAAAATATTCAAAGCAAAGAATTTTTTTGTTCTTCGATTCATTCCATCTAAGCATACCTTCCTTAACTTTTGTAACGACACCTTCTTTAACTCCACATCGCTCTCATAGCAAAGAGAGCTATGGAGAGGAAGAACGAAACAAAAGAAGGGTAAAGAATTTAAATCTCCAAATCACTGCACGGTAAGAAACACGGTAATACAAAAAAATCCCTAAAATTCATTTGAAAAGAGAACTACACTATCATGTCTAATATATTAATTGGACCATTAATATAATTGAACCCTTACAATACATTAGGTCGCTCTGAAAGTCGGCGCCAACTTTTTGGCAGCCGGTCTTAAGTCTGTCGGAATAGTCTCCAGACGAGAATTTGGAACATGAGCATTAAAAAACAAACAAAGCTTTGCTACAAGAAAAAAAAACAAAGACTTAAAATGCTGGCATACTCCCTATTTAATCGTGTGGTGCAAGTCATAGGTGGCAGCGGTCGGTGATAGTAACACGATCATTTTTTCTCCAAAGAGGGTTGTTTTATGGGATAGGAAGGCAAACGAGCAGGCGTGTCATCTGATGGAAAGCAATCAACGCTACGTAGTATTAAGGAAAGTGTTCTTATGGGAGTAGAAATAAGAGAGGGACGGGGTAGGGGGATGGGGGAGGGTGTTGGGCCTCCGGAACTCTCGCTCACCGTACGAAGCGCGGTAGCTAAGCTACCACTTAGACGCCGAGTGTGGTACTTCCCCGGGCGAGCCGGCCCATTTGCGCTACAAACAAAGTATTCGTCTGCAGCGTGGCTCTACCACTATGAATGGGTTTGTTAATATGTACGAGTTTGTATATGAGTGAAGAGGAAGTGATGGAGTATACTGCATCCGTATGAACCACGAACTGAATCGCTTGATAGGCAATGAAATCTTTGTTCCATTTTGCAAGGTGAAAAGGCTGCAATGGGCAGGACGTCGAGAGGATACCCAGGCAGAAACAACTACGCGGTAAACCGAGGAAACTTTGGAAGAATGCTGCATCCAGGAAGATCTGGCTATCCTAAGGAAAAAACCAATTGGAAGTGCGTTGCCCTAAATAGAAATGACTGAAGAAAAACATGTGTGTGTGTCTGTGTGTGTGAGTGTGTGTGTGGAAGAGGCCAATACCCACACAGGGTTATAGCGACAAAGAAAGAAAAATAAGTATATTAAGTTTTATAACATTTCTTAGGAAAGAAGTGGCCGAACGGTATATAAGCGAAACTTGTCGGATAAAGATGTCGTTAATGAGAAGTGGTTAATATCTCCTCCTAGCCGCACATTTCCACCATCAGACTACGTGCCACAGAAATAGGTTCCATCCCTATCATCTGAATGGCTGGCTTGCAACCACCGTTCGATTTAGTGGCAATTTTCTACCACGAGCTGTGCAAATCTAGAACGATTTACAACCTGCGGTGATCCCCCGTAAATACGAAACGCCGGCGTCAAAAGACAAGCGTATGTGTTGAGACGCTTACGGCTTTGCGGACGGATGATCGGACATGTTGCTTCTTCTCGGCAGAATCTACCTACTGGTGGTAGATATAGGGTATTCGATGGATGTATATATAAATAGATATATTTATATCCACCGGACACTTATATACACCGGATACATAGATATGGTCGCCAAACTTGGACATTAACGGAATAATTAATTAATAAAATAAATATATCTCAAAACAGTACAGAAAGAAGTACAACTGGCGTAAAGATACAAAACAAAATAAGATTACATACATACATACCTATCGTCACGCCTGTCTCCCGTAAGGGTAGGCAGAGACCACAGATCTCCATCTGCTACGATCTCGGCATACTTCCCTTGCTTCCTCCATACTCATTATTCTCCTCATGCAATCCTGCCGGTTGAGGGTACTCTTGAGTGTGTTAAGAGTACCCTCAAAATAAGATTAAAAGATATAAAAAGTCCGAGCAAATTTAAAGACGCAATAAAAGTATGTAAGTCATTAAAATGGCAACGGACAGGATATATGATAAAGAAAAGAGAGGATAAATGGACGAAAATAGTCTCAAAGTGGTATCCAAGGGATGGGAAAAGGAGCAAAGGGGGACAGACGAAACGCCGGGAAGATGACTTGATGACAGAAGAGTTACTGGCAAAAAATGGATTGGATTAGCAAGAGATAGAGCGGCAAGGAAATCTTTAGAGGAGGCCTTTATCGAAAGACAAGCTGTCAATTCTACAAATTAGAATTAACTAATTAATTATTGATAGATAGTAATTAAGGGTTTTATTTATTTATTTTATATAAATTGAATTTAGATAACAGATAGATCTTGATGAATTAAAATTGGAAGATTGATTATGATTGATAATCGCTGATCTAAAGTTATCTATTTAGTATATGAAATATTTTTTATTGACGACCGATTGGCTCAGTGGCGGCTCACCTGGAGTTGACCTCCATCCTCCCTTGTGGCTCGTAGGATTCACTAAGACGAATTTAATATATACCTAATTTGTTGAAAATGACGGCGACGTGGTTCGCCACCCGTCACGTCCTGATTCTCACGAGAGCGAAAAGCGACTAATGAAGAGCCGTTTCGCTGGGATGAATGGTAACAGATGGAGCTCTGTGGTCTCTACCAACCCCTGTGGGGGATAGCCGTGAATATATAAAAAATATTATTTATTTATTTATTTATTAGGCACAAAACAAGTTACAGTATTAAAGAATACAATATAATATAAACTTAACAACGCCCGGACTATAACTCTTTAAATTTGCGCACAGCATGGCTACATTTTGACAATAGGGTTACTTATGTAATAATAAAATACTATAAAATTGAACAGATAAATTTAAATTAAATAAAAATAAGATATATAAAGAAGGATAACAATAATTATGTGATCTATCGGCTGCCAAAGATATCACGGAGCGATCGCTTTAATTGATGTATTTTGATATTGAAAATATCGAAAGTTTTTGTACCGTGGTCCATAAATATATGCATAATATTGTGCAGGTAACATATATATATATATATATATATATATATATATATATATATATATATATATATATATATATATATATATATATATATATATATATATATATATATTTATATATATATTTATATATATATATATATATATATATATATATATATATATAGATGTATGTGTATGTACGAGTGTGTCAGTATGAATATCGTCACTGTGGTCCGCGATCTGACGACGTTGGTTCTTGCTGAAAACCAGCGCCGGGTGCTCCAATAGTGCGCCCGGCATATGCTGAGCAAAAACCATTTTATGACACTCGTTAGATCTAAATTATTTTCCTTTTGTTTTGTGTATTTATTTGTATATAGAATATTATTAAGGGTTTAATTTTAGTTATTTTAAAAAAAAGGTGTCATTAATAAAGGTTTTCTATTCTATTCTAAATGCGTACCATGGGATTATAATGGGATATATTGTTAGGATAAGATTGACATCTATGTGTAAATAAAACCCGCAACCATATACTGTGTCCGATACTTGTTATTTTCACAGAACTATTTATGCGACCATTATAATATATCGTCCCGCGACTCATTCCACAAATAAGGGAAATCCTTAGTTTCCGCTAAATTGGACACGCTTAAAGCCGGTGCATTGGACCGTGCCACAATAAGCGATGGCTTAGAATGCTTGAGTAAAGAGAAAGAAAGATGTAATTGGAATATTTCGCTCGCGGGATAGGGTCGCCATGCTTTGAATAGTTTTCGGATGTGTCCACGATTTTCTGGTATAACAGTTTTTGACGTAAATAACTATTATCGAATATATGAAAAACCTAAGGTGAAGGTAACGTAAGGTGGCAGAATTGTGGTAGAGCTACGCTACAGACGAAAACTTTGTCAAGAATGGCATAATATTAGTCTGTAGCATGAATGGGCCGGCACGCCCGGGGAAGTACCACATTCTCGCAGAAAACCGGCGTCTGACTGGTAGCTTCGCTACTGCGCTTCGTACAATGAGCGGCTTAGATCCGTAGGCCCAACTTTGCGCTGCGGATGTCTATGGGCGGCGTTGATTGCTTTACATCCGGTGACACGCCTCATTTTCCTTCCAATCCCATAAAAAAAGACTTAGTTTGTAGGTCGAATAATCAGTAAACACACGCTTACTGATTATTTTCTGTCAATTTTGAGAGAACATCCTGCCTTCACTTCAAACGTGGCGCCATCTTGTTGACACCAAATGTCAACAAGATGGCGCCACGCTTCACACTGTTATAAACACCATGGAGCTTCTTTTCCATTTCTTCCCTAACAAAAAGTAATAAACCATTTCGTTGATATCCCATGGAGATCCAGACACGATGTCATTAGCTTGGTCTTTAAATACATAACGAAGCAAAAAACGAAAGGCCTGTAAATAAAACTGATGCCAAATGAACAAATACTGCGTCGAGTTATTTAAGTCTCACAGCTTTAAGACCAATAGAAAATTTTGTACAGCGTTTAGACTGACTGCTTTTGAATGATCAGATACAATTTTTTTCAGTTTTCATGTTGCGATCTACTAAGTTTCTTTATGCGTCGATGTATATGTATGTATGAATTTAATGAAACCATGCAATTTGATTATTTTTCTCCCCCTTCATCCAAATTATTTTAGAACACAATTTCATGTGCAAGCGTCACTAGAGACGCTTATTAACTTCTAATAAAAATATTACTTTTTGGACTCGAAAAGTAGGACTATAGAAATACGGACGCATGGTTATCCTACTCCAGATTGGATATATTGAAAACCTTTGAAATCGTATACATTTTCTAGATATTTAAGATTAGTTATGGATACGACATTTCCTCTTCTCGCTTGAAGGCTTTATTTATTTGTCTATTTTTTTTTAAATAAGATAATGTCAATATTAAATATTTCTTATTTTCTCATTTCTATCAAGGTAAAATAATTCAGCAATGTTGAGATTGACTCAACAATTATTTTTTTATTATTTATGAATATATATCGATCGTCAGATGGCAAGTTTTCATTATTGCTTTTATCAAATAATAGCAAATATTAAATGTGCACACAATATTCACGAAATTAACGTTGCGAATGTGGATGGCAGGTTCGGTGCGGGAAGATCAAGGAAGATTTTTGTAGTGGTAGAGCCACGCTGCAGACGAATACCTTGTCAAGAATGGCAAATTACTTGTCTATATACAACACCAAACACACACTACCACTTTTCCACCTTGTAAATGACACGTGTTTCGCCCCAACGGAAGACAACCGAAAAGTCAGACTTTTCGGTTGTCTTCCGTAGAGCCTACTATACCTCAAGATGCCTCGTGTTGGGGCGAAACACGTGTAGTTTACAAGGTGGAAAAGTGGTAGTGTGTGTTTGGTGTTCTGTATAGTGGTTAGTAGGTGGAGAGTTGATGGCCGATTTTCGGTAAGTTTTTGGTTTAAGTTCCAAATAAATCCACTTCATCCAGCAGGAAAAAAAACACACATTATTAATTTTCTGTTATTGTTTTGCTTGTCGCGGAACGCTTAGCTAAGTAAAACTTTTGAATATCCACATAGTGATGGATTTCCGCACAGTAACGCCTGACTCCATTAATAATGTATATGTAGAATTTCTTGTTATAATTTTCAAACTTTATTATTTATGGAAAAAATTGAAACACTCCTATTTGGTTTTTTCGTAACGTAACGTAAGCTTGCTTTCGCTAATAAAATAGCACAAGAAATTATACTCAAGTATATTTTGAATGACTAGTCCAAGGTGTTTTTATAGAAAATCTTTATTTATGACACCTTTTTTTACAATAATTAACCTTAATAATATTATGAAATACAAAAAACAAAACAGAAAGAAAATAATTTTAATCAAACAAGTGGCATAAAATGACGCTGACGCTGGTTTTTAGCAAGAACCAGCGTGGTCTGATCGCGGACCACAGTGACGACATTCATACTGACACACACACACATACATACATATATATATATATATATATATATATATATATATATATATATATATATATATATATATATATATATATATATATATATATCCGACGATCTATATATATATATATATAGATCCGACGATCGTTGGAGCAGACGAGTGATGGAGTGGAGACCGCGTCTCGGTAAACGTAGTGTGGGACGCCCCCCGGCTAGATGGTGCGACGATCTGCGTAGGGCGGCTGGCAGAAACTGGATGCGTGTAGCCGAAGATCGGGTTAGGTGGCGCTCCATGGGGAGGCCTATGTCCAGCAGTGGACTGCCGCAGGCTGCTGATGATGATGATGATGATATATATATATATATATATATATATATATATATATATATATATATATATATATATATATATATATATATATATATATATATCATACTCATACATATACACATACACATAAATAATAATAAATATATATACAATACAATAAAATTACTTCTCTTGATGAGCATCTAATATGGAACCATGAAAAACTAGCCTATATATTTTCAAAGGCAATCAACGCTTCTGCAGATCCCATGGTTACATAAATATCTATGGGTGGCTTTTATTGCTTTCCATTAGGCGAGACACTTCCTCGTATGGCTTTCTGATTCATTAAAATATCACAAAATTCACCTGGAGGTAGAAGATAAACTTCAACCATAAAATTTAACTATCCAAACTCGGATTACAATATATCTATCTATAAATAATACGTCGTTTACGTGAACTGAAAAAGTAACATCGGATTTAACCGGATATTGGATGATGCGGCCATTTTGTCCGGATATTCGCTATCCGATTATTTGGCGAAACGATATTGACTTCATTTGTTATTTTAAATTTAATGCACTGTTATTTGGTGGTTATATTGAGGTAGAAAACAATATCCGGATTTCAAATTTATAATCAATTTCTTTATATTTCAACATGGAAAATTACATTTCATTCGTCAATCGTCAGGCCACGAACAATGAAGGTTTACCACTATTTCGTAATGAGGTTCCACTAGACGGAGAAGAAATGGAGAAAGAAACTCAACAGGTATCCTCTTTTTTGTATTTTTTGCATCTTTTTACAATGCGGCTTCTTTAAGTCTCACAGATAATCAGCGAGACAGTCTCAAACTCGGCGCTTCCATCTTTATAAGACAGAATTCAGGCTGCAAATGGAATACTGTTCTCATCTCTGGGCTGGGGCACCTCAGTATCAGCTTCTTCCTCTTGACCGCGTACAACCTCGGGCTATTCGTATTGTCGATGACCAAGATATCACCGAACGGCTAGATTCTTTCGGGTGACACTCCTGCTCGTTTGCCTTCCTATCTCATAAAAAAAACTATTTAGAAGACGAGGTATTTTATAAGGGAGGAAACGTTTTGTTAAAATACTATAACACATTTTCTAATAGAATTCGTTTTCATAGTTTTCAAAGTTTATTATTTATGGGAAACATTTGTTGGCTAGCAACACTAAGTATTCGTTCATTGGTGCATTCACTCTTCACTCACTCACTCGCTCTCCAATCGTCCTTCTTCCCTTTCGTTCTCATTTCGATGCTACTAAGTATTATCGTATTTTTAATTTTGTGAATAAAATAGAATGGGCTTATTCGAAATCATTTGAAATTTACATACATATTGTCACGCCTGTCTCCCGTAAAGGCAGGCAGAGGCCACGGATCCCCATTCGCTACGATCCTGGCACCGTTGCTTCCTCCATACTCATCCATCTTTCCATCTGTCCTTCATGTTACATTCATCGTAGCGAAACTGCTCTCCGTTAGTCGCTTCTCGCCCTCTTGGGAATCAAGACGTGATGGGTGGCGGACCAAGTCGCCGTTATTTGTAATTTCATTGTTCATTTTCCAATCAGAACACCAAATTAGGTCCCTAACGGTACTAAAGTATTCGTAGAACCCTCGATAGCGCGAATTGAACCGCAGTTAAATCGTGGGCGACGGCCTAATTATTATAACTATCGCAGTTAACTTCGTAAAGTTGCCGAAAAGTTCGCTCCAAATTCGTGGAATTTATAAAAACAGTTGTGATTTCGTTTTCAAACTTTCTTGGGAGGCGGTGATAAGTTTTATTGTTTTGGGGAAAATAAACAATTGTTTATTATTGCAAATGCCTCTATTAAAATTTAACCTCGTCCAAGATGGAAGCTTCTGATATCTGACGTAATGTCCCCCGATTAGCAGAAGGAATAAGACTACATTTAAATTAAAACATTTTATTTGTAGGCAATATATATATATATATATATATATATATATATATATATATATATATATATATATATATATATATATATATATATATATATATATATATATATATATATATATATATATATATTATCGAAATGAGACAGAAAGGGAAGGAAGGACGAGTAGAGTGAATGCAGTGTTGCTAGCAACCAAATTTTTCCCATAAATAATAAACTTTAAAAAATATGGCAACGAATCCTATTAGAAAAAGTGTTATAGTATTCTAACAAAACGTTTCCTACCTCACAAAACCCCCGTCCTGTATTTTTTTTTATGAGATAGGAAGACAAGCGAGCAGGTGTCTCACCCGAAAGAATCTAGCCGTTCGGTGATATCTTGGTCATCGACAATACGAATAGCTCGACCTTGTATGCGGTTTCCTTTGCCTTCCTAACCCATAAAAAAAATTTAATTGTAACTTTTATTGAAAAGTATTGAGAATACTTGCAGAAACTCAGATCTCTGTTTAAAGTAATATTATCAACGAAATATGAACCCTTTAAATTTGCAAACAGATAAAATCTACTGACTTTATGATAACACAAATTCAAGTCCTAAATGAATTATTGTATGGGCCGAGATTCAAGCAAAGGCTCAACACAGACTATCGGATGAATGGAAAACTTTCTAATTTAAACTTTCTAATTTTGAATATAATATATATTTTAATAAAACCAATGATTTAATAAAAAAGCATGCCATATAAATCCATATATATATTTATTCCGATGTGGGAATCGAACCCGCGACCATTGACTCCGTAGATGGAGGGCCGCGCCACTTAGCCAATCGGTCGTCCGTCATCAACAAATTAGGACAATATTAAACCAAGTCATATTATAACGATAATGTTTTCTTTGCCTATTCAGAGTTTATTTGCAACGCAATACTACCTACGCAGGTAATATTTTCATTTGTTTAACAAGTTGATTTGAACCGTGCAATGCAAATAAAGAGAGTCCGTTTTTCTTTCAAAACTCGCAGTCCCATAGGATTACGTTCGATGAATTCATGGAACAGAAATTTTTGTAATAAAATCGTCCGGCGTACCATGAAATTTCCCAAGTGTGGTGAATTATGTTTGGAGTTAGAATTTCGATTGTTTTGTACTTTCCAGAACAAGTTTGCATACCGTTATTGGGTTAGGTCAGGGGTTCCCAAAATGTGATAGCTATTTAGACTTCGATTTCCTACTTTCATTGGGAACTTGCATTATTTACGAAAACAAAAAAACGTGTTCACAAAACAAGCGCCGATAACTAGTAATGCACTATTAATTCTATTTCCCATTTTTATTAAATAACAAACTACTACTGGAACGAAATTACTACTGGACTACTGTCAAATTACATTATAACTTTTTTGGCATGCCATTTTCTCATCTCATCATGGCTAAATTATTATTAAATATACATAGATATCTATATATAGGTATACATATCGTCTCGCCTGTTTCCCATAGGGGTAGGCAGAGACCACAGATCTTCATTCGCTACGATCCCGGCACACCACACAACAATATCAAATACACACTATTGCCATGTTATATTATATATACATTCATATATACTAACTATATATATAACATCCACGTATGTGACAAACAATTGATATTGAATGATTAATCTTAAAAACTTCCCAGTCCATAACATTCTCAATAGTGCAAACCACATTGCGATACAAAAACCACGCACAACGCCATCTATTGTTGACAAATCGAACCTTCTATGCAATATAAACTCTACAGCTTAAATACATAGCAGGCGACCTCATCAGGCGCGTGTAGATCGAGGAAAATGCATTATGTGGTCGCACGGCTGCTCGTGGATGGGTGTGACCTATATGCATAAATTAGTTTAGTTCCGACACCGGCGTTTTAACTTAACATGAGTTAATGTGTTGCGAAGGTTTTATATTGTAAGGCGGTTGGAGCATTAACTTCTCGCTCGGAATAATTTCTACCGGTGATGCCATTGTCACAAAACTAGTCACAAACAAGTCATCTTCGTCACTAGCAAGACCAGGGATCCATTACGGCATTTTCACCGAGAAGCAGTTACCGCGCATAACCATAACTATAAAATATCTCTCGTATTGATGACATATAAAATGTCTCGATAAAATGGTAGCCATTTTACAAAAACCTATGGACTTTTTCAGTGAACCTAAAAAGTCACGATACACACATTTATTTCATATCACTTTACTTATACACCTTAATCGAACTGTATTCTATAATACGCCACCAGAATTAAACAAAATAACTGATAATAACAATATTATAAAAATTAAATAAAAAATAACGTCACTCATGTAAGTTGGCGGGAAATGTCCCAGGTGCATTTACAAAAAATTCACGCCATTTTGAATGCGTGAGCTTTGTTAACATCCGCCATATTGCATATTTCATATCGCGATTGGCACTGTATTATCTGTGGATAAAATTAATCAACGCATTTCGCATTGGTCATATTATGCCACCATTGCGTGGTTTTCAAAACTTATTGACTTTTAAAACTAAATAATTGTCATAGACCAATTAGGTGATTTAAATAAAACGAATAATTAATCATGAAAAGTTTTATTTTCATATTGTCACTTAATATACATGGTTATATCATTTTTTGAAACACGCGATACCTATGAACAGACCTGAAATAGAAGCGTAGTGTAAGGGTTTTCAAACGTGTCCAAAATGGAAGACGAATTTACTTTCCTTTTATATTAAATTTGCCTTCCTCTCAGTCTGATCAAAAGTATTGATTGCCATACACTCTGTTGGCAGTTGAATAGGGCTGCCACCTGATGTATTTTAAAAAATATTTGTATTTCAAATACTGCAGTATTCAAAAAGATATAAAAAGACACTCGTGGAAAATTGAAACGAGAAATTGGCAAATATAGACCGTCCTTTGAACTGTCGAAACTTGAAATCCTACATATGTTTAAATAGATTGACAAAAATTACTTTCCTAAGATCTGTGAAAATAAATCAGAATAAATATATAGAATTATTACCTTTATTCTTACCGAAAAAAAAGGTATATTGATATACAAATTTAATCGTTTTTATGTCAAATTATTATTTTACATACATATATAAGCAAAAATATATTTGTTCTTATTTATGTATTATCACTATGGTCTAGGACATGTATGTATTATCACTAGGGTCTACATTTGGTCTTCTGAAAACCCGCGCCAAGTGCTCTCATAGAGCGCCTGGCATATACTGAGGAAGAACCATTTTGTGGTACATTTTAGGATGATTAATGGAGTCAGGCGTGACTTTGCGGAAATCCATTATTATGTGGACAGTCAGAATTTTTACTTACCTAAGATATGCGACAAGCAAACAAAAATAGAAAAATAATAATGTGTTTTTTACTGGAAGAAGTGCATTTATGGGGAACTTAAGCTAAATTTTACCGAAAAACGGTCGTCAGCAACTCCCCACTTCCCATCCACTATCAATAACACCAGACATACCAGCACTCTTCTACAATGTACACGACATGGGTTTTGCCTCAAAACGATTCATCATCAAGTAGGTATAACAATACATGTATGACAAGACAACCGTTATGTTCTTGTAAAACAAATGTTCATCACGAATAAATCATTGTCTATTTCTATTTGTATCAACAAATTCTTCCAATATTGTTTAATTTTATTGAATATTATATTATATATATTCATCTTTAAATAAGAATAAGAAATGAAGATATAATAGAGCAATGTGGAGTTAAAGAAGGTGTTGTGACAAAAGTTGACAAATGGATGCTTAGATGGTTTGGACATATAGAAAGGATGGATAAAACATTACTGGCAAAAGATATTTACGTTGCGGATGTGGATGGAAGGGTCGGTAGGGGAAGACCACGAAAAACATACCTTGACCAAATTGCTGAAGTTTTTAAGAAAGGCCAGGTCAAGAGTATCCTTAACCGGTGGGCTTGCATGAGGAGAATAATGATTGTGGAGGAAGCAAGGGAAGTATGCCGAGATCGAAGCAAGTGGAGATCTGTGGTCTCTGCCTACGCCTTTGGAAGACAGGCGTGACGATATGTATGTATGTATGTAATTTATGTAAAGATTAGGACCCGAGAACAAAGTATTTCTACATAATATATTAATAAATAAATATACAAACACGAGATGTATATAATTTAATAGATATGATCGGAATTTTCAAATCGCTTTATGTCGTGATGGCGGTGACAACCCTATCAACAGGCACATTCAACATCCCGCTTTCATAGATTATTTGAATGAAATTCAATTTTACATATCCATCCTCTTTCCGATATAAATTATAGATTTATGTATGTGTGTGTGTGTGTGTGTATGTACCTTGGTGTGTATGCGATGTATTCACAGATACTATTGATATATGTACGTATACATTATACTTATAATAATAACTAACGGTCATTTAGTGTTCGAAGTTCAACTGTCATTCGTTAAATTTTAATTCGTTTCTTATTCAAACATACTTACTCTTCCGTGGGCGTAGAACATTTAAAGATACTTGATATTATTATATTTTACTTGATACTGGCATAATAGTTATAACTAATTGTCATCAAAGTATACAGTGTATCTTGAAATGTAACTAGTCAGCTTGTCACGTTATGTCTCGATAAAATGGTGGCCATTCTACCAAATCCTTTTATGGACTTTTTCAGTCAACTTAAAAAGTCACGATGCACGCATTTATTTCATATCACTCCACTTATACGCCTTAATCGTACTATATTGAAATAAAAGATTATGATAAAAAAGCGTGTTTTGTTCCAATGTCCCGCTTTGATCGTTGTGTGAATTGTATCACAAATACATGACAAGAACTGAGACATTCACTACGATAGTGTGATTCACTCATCATATACATATCACACTTTAATATGTTGTACGATTTAATTAAATAATATAATATTTGAAACTCCTATTGATGGCTCATAAATAAATTAAATTAAAAATGTGTAATAAACAACTACAACCACAAACCTCATGAATTAAAAGAAATTGAACACAAGATTATTTAAAAAAAGAATACTTTTTTTTTATGGGATCGAACGAAAGTGATAAAGACCTACACGTACATCCATATATATATATATACTCATATACCCATACACATACACATAAATACAAATACAACATAATTAAATAAAAAAAACCTAAATCATGTAATAAATTCACCGCAACCAAAAGAACAAGTTGCATAATTAGTAACTGATAAAAAATGTACTAGCCCGTAGCCCAAAGCAGTGTTTAATCCCCCTATTCGGGAAGGGCTTGCCCCCAACCCAAACAGGTGTGAGCATTAGTGAAAGAGCAAAATGTTCTTCACATTTTCATTGTTATAAAGTGATAATTTTGGTACTTATATTAGCCGCTGTCGCTATGATAAACCTCATCCTGTATTACAGCAAAACATATCTATAAATAATCTAACAATGTCCTCGTTTTGCCTTGTTACAGAACACTATCACATCTTCGTCGGCGACCTGAGTCCAGAAATCGAAACGCAAAGTTTGCGGGATGCATTTGCACCCTTTGGAGAGATATCGTAAGTTTGCATCAATTGTTCAATTAGGATATATATATATATATATATATATATATATATATATATATATATATATATATATATATATATATATATATATATATATATACTGTTTAAAAGAAAAAAACACAGAAATAAAGGACTAAAATTATAAATAAACAAAAGCAATAAAAATAAACGAAAAATACAATTCATAATAATTGTGTTTACTATATATTTTATGCAATATGGATTATGAAAAGGTCCACACACTCAGCAAAAAGCCGCGGCAAGCCACAGCGCTGATTTTCAGTGTAGACTAATTGATTCCAAGCTGGTAATGCACGGATATAACTTTATATTTTATACTAGCCTGACTTGTGATAATGCAAATTATATAACATGGTATAATACATATAATAATATATATATATATAACATGGTAGGTAACATGCAATATTGTTTTATTATTATTAAAGTAGCTGATGGTAATTAATTCACTAAATATAATGCTAACTTTTAATAATAACCCCAATATACAAATTAATAATTTTTACAAAATATAATTTATGATTACTATTAATTAATTTATTTTACGTCTAATTTATCAGTATGTTACTATTACTAACTAATTATTTTATTTTATTATAGCAAATAAAAAGTTTGTGAGGGTCATAAAAACCCTATTTATTTAAATTAATATAATTTATATATTGTAAAATTTAATAAGACTTTTACAATTTGTCATCCACTCTTCATATCTTTATTATATTATGGATGGAACTAAATATAACTTGAAATAACATTTTAAAATTTTCTATCTATAACTTGTATCAATGTCAATAGATGTCACTAGTAACATATATTACTTTTATTGTTTAGTTTAGCTTAGTAATCTTCTACTTACCGAAATTGAAACTTATAATAACCTTATATAAATCATAATTATTTATCAACCTTATATAAATTATAATCATTATATCATTGACATTAATTAATTAATATAAAAATACAACAAACATATTTTTGTTGTATTTTTATATTAATATTCTATATGCAACGGAACACATCTATATCAGGTAATTAAAAACTTACGTTCCTTACACCTCAAAAAATAATTATTTATTGTTGTTATTTATGACTATTATTTATTTAATGTCTTGCATATAAGAAATTTAGGGATATAATGATTTTAATTCGATATTTTTTATCCTATATTAAACCGTATAAAAATGCAATTTTTTAAGTGTAATTTTTTGATACACTTGTGGTTATAAAGTAGTTTATGAATTTTTGACTTGATTAGATAAACGTCCATAGATGGCGCTTTTTCATTATACCTCGTTATTAAAATAACGCTCACGCACCATAATATTTGCCTTCAGTAACCAAATATAGATTATTTTCGGAACTTCTTTGTTTTTTTTAATAATAAATGTGACACACAAAATAATTTTTTTTTTAGATATTTTATACTATTTTATCATTCGTTTAAGTAATGATTAGTCAGAGATCGATTGTTTGCAAAGTTATTTATAATTCTTTAAGATGTTAAAAATAATAAATATACTACGTACATAATCATCTAATATATACTATGTAAGAAATTGTTCTTCTAGAAATGCATAAGTTACACAATTGTCAATAGATGGCGTTTTTTGTAGTACTTTTAATTCGCGTTATGGTTACGTTAAGTCAGCTGGGTAAGGCATTGTGTTACGTTATTTTTTCATGGACGCAGCAAAATCGTCTACCTGAGTAATAAAAACCAATTATTTTTTCTAAACGTCGTCATATCTTAGGATATCGATTGACGTCCACTATATAAGAATCATATTACATATTATCAACTTCGATGTGGGCTTTCTACAAATTCCATTTCACCAATATAAATGATAACAAATGACACTTTTTGGTACCACGTCAACTGCTTATTAGTAATGTTACCTTTTTTTATGGCAATTAGTTATAACTATTATGACAGTATATGGACAGTCAAAAGTTTTACTTAGCTACGATCCGCGACAAGTCCGATCCGTGACTTGTCGCGGATCTTAGCTAAGTAAAACTTTTGACTGTCCATATAGTGATGGATTTCCACAAAGTAACACCTGACTCCATTAATAATATTATGCCAGTGTCAAGTAAAATAATATCAAGTATCTTCAAATAGAAATTGAGTTCTTTTTGATACGCCATGATGAATGGTGGTCGTTGTACCAAAACTTGCAAAGACATCTACAGTCAGGGTTAAAAAGACATGATACACTTCATTGCTACTCAAATCACTTCGATGGTTTATATTGAGTTATTAACTACTAGAATTTAACTGATAAATGACATATGATTATAAAAATTCAAAGTCCCTGATGTAAGTTAGTGAGAAAAGTTCGTTACTTTGTTGTTGGTGCAGCATTTGCTTTTATAACTATATCTACCTTTTTTTGGTTTATTGTCTATCCTACACTTTTATACTTTAAGTTAAATTTGATTTCTTTAATGATTGAGTTGTAATTATTTTAGAAATAAAATTCTTAAACCACTCTATTATCTGGACTCAAAGGGTGGCCAATAACGAGGTCTTGACGGAGAGTCAAGTCAAGCAAAAACGTGAATTTTTTCCGACCGTCAAAGATAGAAAAGTTGCTTACCTGGGTCATATCATGAGATATGACAAGTACAAATTGCTGCAACTGATCATGATGGGAAAAATCGCGGGGAAAAAACAACTCGGTGGAAAAAGAAAGTCTTGGCTACGTAATATCAAAGAGTGGACCGGTATAGCGAGTGCTCCAGAACTGCTGCACCTCGTGAAGGAGAAAGATACTTGTGCTGAATTGGCTACCAACCTTGCAAGTCCGAGAGGCACTCTTAGAAAAAGAAACCATTCTATGCATTTTCTGGCATCTGGCAAGGGCGAACTCAGTCGCAAGCTTGCCGACCTCAGCATGCGGAGCTCTTCTGGGGCTGACCTACATCCTCGCTCGTGGGATTCACTATGACGAATCTTAATATACCTAATCCGTTTAAAATGACGGCGACGTGGTTCACCACCCGTCACGTCCTGGTTCCCACGAGGGCGAGAAGCGACGAACGGAGAGCCGTTTCGCTACGATGAATGTGAGAGGAGAGGTGGATGAAAAGATGGATGGAGATCTGTGGTCTCTACCTAACCGTAAAAGGAGACAGGCGTGACTATATGTATGTATGTATGTATATGTATATAAAACTGTAGGCATTTTGATTATCTCAGAAATGTACGTTTTAACTTATATACTTGTCAATAAAATCTCTACTAAGAGTTCACTGTTCGAACTCTATGGAAACTCATCAATAAATCCCAACAGTTTATGTTCCTCTAACAATATTGTATCTCAACGAGCACTGCCCGCATCTTTCCACCTCCCAAGCGAATTCGAACTCGCTCTCCAATTAAACAGCGGCACGTATTTCAACCTCCCGCCGAGGCGTACTCTGGAGAAATCCACCATTCCAAGGGGCGGTCAAAAGTTGTTCATTATACCTGAGCGAATTACTTAAACAAAGCGGACTTTTCAAAGAAATATATACCTAAGTAACTTAATGTTTAAAGTACGTTTTTGTTTGACTAGTTGTGCCAACGCTAAAAGTTTTTACTACTTAAACACATTAATGTAATATCTTACTTTTTATTCCAAAAGCGACGTCAGTGAGGTTTTTTTTTGTTCACCATCATCAATTGCCAATAGAAGTCCTCTGCTGAAAAAGCCTGTACCAGTAGTGAGTTCCGTAGTTTTTTGTATAGAGAAAAGAACAAGCATGTCACTTGATGAAAAGCTTTCAGCACCCATGGAAATCTACAACATCAGAGACCTTTTAGGAGTAATGTTGGCCTTTGACCATAGGTGTATTCCGATGACGTATTGATTCGGAAATACCGCTGAAGATAGCTGGTACCACAGGATGGTGGTGCGTGCGTGGACAGAAGTCATGATTGGGACCGGATAGCCGTTAAACTTGTGCTTTCCATGCCATGTCAGGCATGCTAATTATTTTCTCGAATCGTGCAATATTATTTTTTACGGAAGACAAATATACAACGACCGATTGGCTCAGTGGCAGGGCCCTCCGCCCGCGGAGTCAATGGTCGCGGGTTCGATTCCCGCATCGGAATAAATATTATATGGATTTATAAATGTTTATTCCGAGTCTCGTAACCCCCCCAATCCGCATTTCCTTTCCTGCCCCTTCCTTTCTTCTCTATCCTTTCCCTTCCTTTCCGCCAATCCACGATCTGCTGTGCCAATGGATGCGTGACTAGGGGCGAGCCTAGTCGCAAGCGTGCCGATCGTCCCGGAATCGGGCTCCCCCGGGTTCTATGGTGCCTTACCTCAGCATGCAGGGCTCTGCTGGGGCTGACCTCCATCCTCCCTCGCGGCTCGTGGGATTCACTAAGACGAATTTAATATACCTAATTTGTCGAAAATGATGGCGACGTGGTTCGCCACCCGTCACGTCCTGGTTCTCACGAGGGCGAAAAGCGACAAATGACGAGCCGTTTCGCTGCGATGAATGGCAGCGGATGGAGCTCTGTGGTCTCTGCTAACCCTTGCGGGGGATAGGCTTGAATATATAAAAAAAAACAAATATACAAGAAAGCGAATCACCCGAAGATAATAAGTGGTAGAGCCACGCTGTAGACGAATACTTTGTCAAAAATGGCATATTATTTGTCTGTAACATAAATGGGCCGGAGCTTCGGTACTTCGCTGGATCCGGCGCTAGGTCCGGAAAGCAAACGAGCAGGCGTGTCACCTGATGAAAGCTGAAGCAATCAACGCCGCCCATAGACATCCGCAGCGCCGTAGGCAGTGCGGAAGCGCTGTCGACCTTTAAGGAAAGTGTCATTATGGGAGTGGGAGGGAAAGGGGTGAGGGGAGGTTGTTGGGCCTCCGGAACTCAGCCGCTCACCGTATAAAATAAGTAGCTAAGCTACAACTCAAACGCCTGGTTTCTAAGATTTCACTCCCATACCCCGCGATAAGATGTTTCACCAAATCGCACATATACAGGAAGACCAATATTATTTCCCGAGTGTACAATTTGGTTCATTTTGGAGAATTCCACTGGCCATTTCTGTACTCGATATATAATGTTAATCCTAACAAATCACAGTGTACCTAATCTAGGAGTTAATACGAGATGAGATCGGGCAAGTCTTAAAAAGATGGGCACACAATAAACAGAACGGATGCTTCGACACTTGGAGTCACGCCAAAAGTGTGTGGCTCGAGTGTTAGCGGGCAGAATCGCTGCCACTATTATTAATTTTTTCACAGCCCATGTATGTACCACTGCTGAGCATGGTGTTCTCCATTTCTGGGGTAACGGAAGTTAACCCACCACGCTTGTCCGATGCGGACTGGTAGAGTTACCAGACTCAGAATAAATATCTGTAGGCCATACATATATTGAATCGGATATATTGAGCGGGAATCGAACCCGCGATCATTGACTCCGTGCGCAGGGGGCCTTCCTTTCACCTTTTTTATTTATATTAAACTATATTGAAAATGGGGGCAAATATGGGAGGGGGAGTGCTCCGAGGAATTGTTTCGAATAATTCCCGCTGCCGAATTCCACAACCGCACAACTCGCTGTAAACAAAAATTTCACGCCAATCATCTGGATGAGTGGCGATCTACTACGGTGCGTTTCTCTCGAAACTTCTTTCCACGCACGATCACTCTGTAGAACCAGCTACCTTCGACGGTCTTTCCGAACCGATACGACATTGGCACCTACACATAACTAAAAGGACGGCAACGCTTCCGCGACTCCTATGGTGTCGCGTTTGTCTACGGGCAGCGTTGATTGCTTACCATCAGGCGACACGCTTGCTCGTTTGCCCTCCTATCCCATAAAAAATGTTTTTACTCGATAATAGAGCAAAATTTATGTAGCACGACACGCCACTTGATACAGGGTTTTGGCACGTACAACTTTCAAAGATGAAACACACGACCGTGTCAACTAAATTGTTACACCCCATGTCAAGTCTTGTATCCAGGATCATTATATCATGATCAGTGGGAAACAAGAGCATATTCGTAAAGTAAGATTAGAACGAATGAATATTTTTGAATAAGCTCTTAAAAATCGCTATAATAAGGACTCAACCTCATTACGTCTGTGTTATCTCTCAGGCAAAATAAGCAACCCTGGGCGCTACGAAATCTTCCGAGACTGTTTTTTTAGTCTGCCAACTAAATAACTATATTATATAAAACCACACGCCTACTTATCATATTTCTTTCTTGTTATTTCAATAAATATCTTCGAAATAAAAGCTAATAATATTTTATATATTTCCTTCTTCTTTGATGGCAATTAGTTACAACTATTATGCCAGTGTCAAGTAAAATTGAATAATATCAAATCTCTTGAAATGTCTTATCAGCTTGTCACATTACGTCTTGATAAAACGGTGGCTATTTTAGCAAATATGGACTTTTTTAGTAAACCTAAAAAGTCACGATACACGCATTTATTTCATATTACTTCACTTATACGCCTTAATCAAACTATATTGTATAATACGCCCCTACAATTAAATAATATAACGTATAAATAATATGGACAGTCAAAAGTTTCACTTAGCTAGGATCCGCGACAAGCAAAACAGTAACGGAAAATTAATAATGTGTGTTTTTCTGTTGGATTAAGTGGATTTATTAGGGACTTAAACCAAAAAACTTACCAAAAATCGGCCATCAATTCTCCACCCACCAACCACTATACACAACACCAAACACACACTAACACTTTTCCATCTTACAAACGAAATGTGTTTCGCCCCAACACGAGGCATCTTCATGTATAGTAGACTCTACGGAAGACAACCGAAAAGAAGAAAAAAGACTTTTCGGTTGTCTTCCGCATTCCGCAAACACACATTATTAAATTTCTGTTATTGGTTGCTTGTCGCGGATCTTAGCTAAGTAAAACTTTTGACTGTCGACATATATTTATCTCCACCATTGTTTCCAAAAGTATTCTACCAATTAAATTGTGAATTAATTATCAGTTTTTTTTATGTATATTATATATAATATGTATAATATTTAAAAACGTAATTAAAATATAGTCAACAAATGAAGTTATGTCAAAAGCTTGTAGTCATATTTAAAAATAAAGAATACTTTTCAAAACATGTCATCCTAACCTAAAAAGGGCGACATTTTTAAAATGTCGGACGGAAATGTCTTATCACCGAGTCACTTTGCTCCCTAAGGACTACATAAAGTTTTGTGACCCCCCATTAAAAATTTACTCCTCCATTAGTGCGAGCGAAACGGACCGATGTTTAGATAGTTGGGGATGAAAGAGACACCCAGTCACTTTTATGGAAGCCTTTTTTTTCATTATAAATGCATTTTATATCATTAATGATTATATAGGATGTCAGACAGTTAGGTTATATGTAAACCTATGCCTATTATTTTCTGCAAATATTGAGAGAACATCAGACGCGCCATTTAGCCCGATCTGCGGTATACCTAACCAGTCTACACCAGCCACCCTGCACGGTGCATCACTCCATATTGTCGGAGTCTCCCACACTTATCTCTCTGTCAATGCGGTCTTCTACTCCAACACTCGTGTACTCTAACGGCTGTCGTTTCTCCAACAAACGCGACTAGCTCATTGCCATTTTGGTTCGCTAACCTGAAAAGAAATGTCGTTTACTGGTTTTCCGGCGAATTTCTTTATTCAAGATCGAACCCACCGGAAAAACTCGGATCGTAGACTTCTCCATAGCTCTCTGAGCGACTACGAACTGTCAGTCTCCAAGATTGGACACCGCAAAAGAATACAGACAGGACTATAACTTGATATAATAATTTCCAATTGTTGCAGAGACTGCCGAGTGGTGCGGGACCCACAGACCCTCAAATCAAAGGGCTACGGGTTCGTCTCCTTCTTGAAGAAATCGGTGAGTTTCTTGTGCTAAGCGAAGATATGTAAATATCTTATAAAGTGGAACCCAATAATTCAGAGAGACTTTTAAATTATATATATAACGTATGATTTATATTGAACAAATCATCTATAAATGATCTACGTGCTTGTATGAAAAGAATGATGACTGTGAATGAAGTAAAGAAAGTGTGCTCAGATCGTAGCAGATGGAGATCTGTGGTCTCTGCCTACGTACTCTGTATCTACGTATAAATATATTTATTCCTTGCTCCGATAGTACAAAAGATGAGATGTTAAAACATATCGGATCGGATAAACGTGTCCGATTTCAATTAGGGGCGAGATTGGTGTTCCAATTACGAGATCCGTACTATCTCGTATTTACTCATTAATACTGAATATACATTTGAATAATGGTAGAAACATAGTAATGTAGTGATACATCGATAAACGTATCACTAATGTAATAAAACTATTTGAATATATAAAATCCCTTTTATATTATATTATTTCTTTTTAAATTCGTAATTTAGAATTATAAATAATAAAGAAATGTTTTATATTAAAACAAAAGTATTAGTTCGTCTGACGTCTTTCGATAGACATGTCACCCATCCGGCATAAGAAATTGAAATTATATATATATATATATATATATATATATATATATATATATATATATATATATATATATATATATATTGAATATGAAATGTAAATTGATAAAGTGTGAATAAACTATGAATAAAATATAAATGTACAGTGAATAGACAAAATAAATTAATTTCACTTGGAAGAATTTTAATTACATCAAAGATAAAACCCCTTAAAGATCCCGTGTGTCGCCGAAGCAGTACGGCGGGCGCACCACAGTACATACTACCATAGAATATCGCCGCTTAGCGGTAACATTCCACTGTGTTATCCCTTTTCGTACGGTGACTTTCATCCCCACCATCTGGATGACTGGTGATCCAGTACGGTGTGTTTTTCCCCGAAACTTCATTCTACACACCACCACTCTATGGAACGAGCTCTATTTTCCCACAATGCAACATTGGCAAAATCAATCTTTAAAAAAACAAGCCTACGCATTTCTTAAAGACCAGCAATGCTTCTGTAATAAATGTATGAGGTATTTTGTATATAATACTAACACAGTAATGTATAGACCAAAAAAATCTGTTAAAGGTTAAAATTTGTTTAATAAAAAAATTATTATATTATTTCGTCCATTTTTAGTCAGTTTATAGTGGTAGAGCCACGCTGCAGACGAATACTTTGTCAGGAATGGCATATTATTTGTCTGTAGCATGAATGGGCCGGCTCGCCCGGGGAAGTACCACACTCCCGCGGAAAACCGTCGTCTGACTGGTAGCTTAGCTACCGCACTTCGTACAGTGAGTGATTGAGTTCCGGAGGCCCAATCGTTAATAAAATGACACTTGATGTTAATACTGTTTTTTCAAATATTAATTCATTAATTTATGTCTTTTTATGGGAGCAAAAAAACAAGAGAGAAGAATGTGGACAGTCAAAAGTTTTACTTAGCTAAGATCCGCGACAAGCAAAACAATAACAGAAAATTAATAATGTGTGAAGACAACCGAAGATGAAGAATGAAGACAACGGTAGACAACCGAAAAGTCCCTTTTCTGCTGTCTTCCGTAGAGTCTACTATACTTGAAGATGCCTCGTGTAGGGGCGAAACATATGTCGTTTACAAGATGGAAAAGTGGTAGTGTGTGTTTGGTGTTGTGTATAGTGGTTGGTGGGTGGAGAATTGATGGCCGATTTTCGGTAAGTTTTTGGTTTAAATTCCAAATAAATCCACTTCATCCAGCACAAAAAACACACATTATTAACTTTATGTTATTGTTTTGCTTGTCGCGGATCTTAGCTAAGTAAAACTTTTGACTGTCCACATAGTGATGGATTTCCGCAAAGTAACGCCTGACTCCATTAATAACCGAGAAAGAAGAAGTTTAGTTTAAAAAACGAATTGTATTACTTGTTATGAAGAGAAATAACTGGACTCGGTAACTCGACGTCATTTATAATGGGGCGGTGACAAAATTTTCTGTAAACACTCGCCATATTTTCTTTTCATTTCAATCTTCCGAACGATTTCCGCGGCATAATACAACCGAACATAAGTTTTAACAGGTTTTCTTTTCGCGAGGCGGGCGAACCATTAGAGCCTTCATTGTATTAATTTCCGGGGGTTTCCCTCAAGGTGTTTAAAAGGAAATATTCCATTCGCCCAGCGGGTGACAATCCGTCGGTTTCCACTTATTATTATTTTTCATTAATTATAATGTAAGCCAATTAAACAAATATCAAATAATACGTCACACTCTTAGATCCATGCTACAGTATGAACGGGGTTTTCTCTTTTGAGTTTACAACGCCACCAAACCCCAGCTAAATTCCGAAAAGAATGTTACGGGACTTTTCCCGCCAACTTACATCAGTTACGTTGTGTTTTTATTATTTGTTGTTATATTGTTTAATGGTGGTGGCGTGTTGTACAATATAGTTCGATTAAGGCGTATAAGTGAAGTGATATGATATAAATGCGTGTATCGTTACTTTTTAAATTGACTGAAGTCCATAGAAGGTTTTTGTAGATGGTCTCTGCCTAACGCTACAGGGAGACAGGCGTGACTATATGTACGTATTTATGTATATACATACGTATAGTCACGCCTGTCTCCCTGTAGCTTTTCTTTTATTTGATGTCAATTAGTTAGAACTACTACGCCAGTGCCAAGTTAAATACAATAATATGAAATCTTGAAACGTCTAGTCAGTCACGTTACGTCTCGCTAAAATGGTGGCTATTCAACCGTATCTATCAGTCCTCGTCTTCCATTTCGGTAGTACCACATCCCTATCATCCTTTCTAAATCCATCTTTTCTTTTCTCTGCCTTTTCCATTCTTCTCTATCCTTTTCTCTTCCTCTCTGGCAATCTGCGGTCAACCGTGCCAAGGGATGCGCGGCTATGGGCTTGCTTAGTCGCAAGCGTGCCGACCGTCCCGGAATCGGGCTCCCTTGGGTACTTTAGTGCCTTACCTCAGCATGCGGGGCTGTGCTGGGGCTGACCTTCATCCTTCCTTGCGGCTCGTGGGATTCACTATGACGAATTTTAATATACCTAATTTGTTGAAAAATGACGGCGACGTGGTTAGCCACCCATCACGTAATGATTCCCACGAGGGCGAGAAGCGACTAATAGAGAGCCGTTTCGCTGCGATGAATGTGAGAGGAGGAATAGATGAGTGTGGAGGAGGCGGGGAGGGTGTGCCGGGATCGTAGCGGATGGAGCTCTGTGGTCTCTGCCAACCCCTGCTGGATAGGTGATGGATAGATGAATATATAATAATAATTAAAAAAAATCTTATTACAGCTCGACTCTAATAACAATTGTTATTGAATATTTACTATGAATAGTGTTTTGTAATATTCAATAATACAAAATTTTGTAGTACATGAGTCGTGTTAACCCCTAAAATGGTTTCTTTACATATACAGTCTAGTAATCCGAGACGCCTATCACTGATGATAGGCGTATCGGATTACGAAGTATGATGAATGTAAGGAATGATGTACAGGTTGTTACTTGTAGGCACCACGACTGTTTTTGTTATTTGTATAACACTGATGATGATGTTTAATTTACCATCCATATTATATACATAATTATCGTCCATATTATAAATATTCGTAGTTCAAATAGATGCTTGGATTTACAATTACTTGGACTATCCGACAAATTCCATAATCCTAAATCATCCTGCAAATCGCTTGTCGGATTACCACGGGTGATTTTTTTAAATTTGTAATTTGTCGGATTTACTACTCTTATTCAAAACATTCCGGACTATAGAAGATCTTAGGCAGTTTTCTAAAATCCGACATATTCGATAATCCGACATCGCCCTGCAAAACATTTGTCAGATTACCGCGAGTACACTATTGTCTTTTCGGAATTCAGCAAATTCATTTTTAATTCAAGATATATTCCATTAGTTAACTCGCTTGCTCGTTTGTCTAAACCTGTATAAACAAGAACTACAAGAGGTAAACATTTCGTCTGAAAATAAAATTCAAAATGGCCGAGTGCACACATAATTTTATGAATAAAATTTGTTTTAAAAATATAACATCTCAGTTTTCTTTTCCCCGAGCAGAGCTGCCATTAAGGCGTCCATTGTATTAATTTCCGGTATTTCCGGAAGTAGCGAATCTTGCGAGAATATTATTATGTCGGAAAATTTAAATTAAGATCCTGCAATAAAACGGCGGTGTGAAATAACAAAATATACACTACAAAAATAACTGAGAATCTATTATACTATAAAGTAACTATACATTATGTTAATATATATTAGTATCCAATACAAAATAACTCAGTATCCACTATAAAATAACTCTGTATCCACTATAAAATTACTCAGTATAAAATAATAGTTAAATACCTACCATACATATTATAAGGTTTTAGATATTCGTTGACTGAGTGAAACGTTTTTCTTATATTCCCTCGGGAGAAAAGATTAGCTTTTTGAAAAATATTCTCCAGCGTGTAGGATTCGAGGTCTATTCGAGCTCGAAAGAGCTTCGAACCATTGTACAAGTGCAAAAATACTACTCTAAATGCTTGCTGAAAATCGTGCGTCATCAAATTTATACATATGCCCTATATAATCATTAAATTAGAACCGAAAATCCAATGAGTGGCTAGATCGGTAAAATACCCCTGTATGCATCGATCGGACGCTATTGTCCTTATGGCCTCTCCCATCCTCACCAGGAGAGAGAACCATCGGAGTCTATACGCCTTGTATCTTCGATTAAGTTGGCACTTATTCAAAAAATCGGTCACAAGCTCTTCGATTTCTGCATTCTATAGGACTATCTAGCTTCCATCCGGTCTCTCAATTTTTAAAAATCTTATCCAGTTTCCATCCGGTCTCTTAATTTTTAAAAATCTTATCACTACCTGAATTGAAACCATTGTAATCATGCTTTGCCGACATCTTACGATTTCAATCTATCTCTACAGTTTCTTTTAAAATAAAGTTTTTTTTTGTTATCTGTTTTGATTGATGAATAAATTAAAAAAAATCCGTAGTTCCCAGAAGGTCTCTGAAGTTATAAGTAAGATACGAGAGACTGTATAATTGTTCACGAAAACTTTGATCTTCAATAAAAACATTAATTATTCTGTCTTATATCGCCAGAGGGAAATGAGTTCATACATTCTTAATAGCTTTACTTGTTCCATTACGAGAAACATAAATTAAAGCAATTTAAATATTAAATACGAGAAAAATATTATGTAGCCTTCAAAAAGAATACTTAATTTGTTTTCAAATAATTGCAAAATGAAAAATATGTCTTGATATAACATCCCTGGAGGCATAAACTATACATATATAAATACAAAATAGATTACTAAAATTAAATTTTCTGTGTTTAAAATTTCCATCTGTTTATATGTCCTTCTGTCTGTCTGATTCTCATCGGCTAATTTTTGAAAAGCTTGTAATATCGAAGACCCGTCAAATACACTAGTTTTACTACTTCCGTGTTATGGGCTGCCTGGGACATTATGCAGATGGTTCACCAGTTCACGGAGAGAAGCATTGAATGTCGTTCTAGACGGATTTTGCTCTGACCTGAAGCCAGTGAATGCTGGTGTCCCGCAAGGCTGCGTGCTATCCCCTACACTGTTCCTTCTGCACATCAACGATATGTTGCAAATCTTTAACATGCGTTGATTTGCAAACGATAGCACGGGGAATTCCTTATACTACGGCCGTGCCAACATTTCTCGGGCACACGTCGAAGAGTGTCGGAACAAACTTGTTTTCGAAATCCAAACTTTATTAGACCAAGTTTCGAATTGGGGTCAGCGCAACTTAGTCTAATTTAACCGCAAAAAGACAAAAGTTTGCGCTTTTACCACTACAAAGACTCATTTTGTCGTATCTCCTCGTTGATTAGGCAGAATGATTAGGCATTAAATCCAAATTTCGTAGTATCCTCGTGTATTCAATCAGCAAATTATTATAAGAGTTACGAGCCAAAATAACACAAACAGCACTATTTTATGAGAAAGCAATTTGATTCTCCATAAGGGTAGAAATCCCTTAGATAGAGGTACCCTTACCCAGTGGAAATAAGCGCGTCGGCCATTTTTATATAGCCAGAATGCTTCTTCGTCATTTATGATCTCTGAGTTTCCGTTTTTAAACGGTTTTATTAAGGTTGCTCCCAATATATCTGTTTATTTGAGACCTTGCGACAGCTTTTCCAACTTCTACAAAACCGTTTCTTATGAAACTGTGCACACACATTGGGTTCTAATGACGCCACAACATTAAGATTACTTTAACTTGGTAGCGAGGATCTGTCAGGACAGTGGAAGTCTCCTACCGTCACTAGTGTGGTGGGTCAACCGTACTAATATGGAGTCGCAGGGTTCGGGGGATTCAGATAAAAATAAATTAATATACATATATATATTTTTTTCAAATGCAAGTTACATTATATACCACACACTTTAACATATTATACATTTGTGCAAGGAAGGGCGATATGTTTTACGTTGTATATAAAACTATTTGATCGTTTTATATACAACGTAATTCTTAGTAATTTAAAAAAATCGTTTTTTCGTATTACTAAGGAAATTTTCTTTTATATTTCAAATTTAAATATTGCGAATTTAAAAAATGTATTATAATACATTGAAAAAGGTTTTATTATATTCAATTAAAAAATTTTTATATTATAATTTACATAGATGTTTTTATAATTCAGATACAGTGATACATCAATCAATGTATCACTACACTAGTAACCGGTTCATTTATGTGTGTGAAAAAAAATAAAAACTAGAAATGAAAATAGTTACAAAAACTTTTATACTGAACGGCTTTATTAACACACTGAAATAAAAACGCCGGCCGCATAAGATTTATATAACAATTGCATAATTAATTGAGATTTTATGCGTTATTATTTAAGTGTGTTAATAAAAGTGTTTAGCTTAAAAGTTTTTATGCTTATTTTCATTCGTTTAAATAACACCGCGGTCCGATAACATATTTCAATCATCTCGACGGATGTCTGCTCTCGGCCAATAAATATGAATTATACATATATGAATAAATAAAAATTGTATTATTTTGTTACAGGAAGCGGAGTCAGCCATCACAGCCATGAATGGCCAATGGCTGGGCTCCCGATCGATCCGCACCAACTGGGCTACGAGGAAACCACCGGCGCCCAAAAACGAACGTTAGTCTACATTAATTAAGCTCAAATTAGATTGACAAGTTTTTACTAACATGCTCAGGCTTCTGGAAACTGTCAACACCCGATATTATTCATTACATATATTTTTTTAATCTACACGTCGACGCAAAAAAGCGAATACTGGGCTACGTGGAAACCATCGGCACTCAAAAATGAACCCTAGTCTACATTGATTAAGCTTAATTTAAATTGACAAGTTTTCACTAACATGCTAACACTACTGGAAACTGTCAACACTCGATATTATTCATTACATATATTTTTTTAATTTACATATAGAAGCAAAAAAGCGAAAACGCTGTAAATGACACTGATGTCAAGTTTGTCAAGAATGGCATAATATTTGTCTGTAGCATGAATGGGCCGGCTCACCCGGGGAAGTACCACACTCCCGCAGAAAACCGACGTCTGAGTTAGGCGGAGGCGATACACAAGTTACTAATAGTTTAAAAAAAATTATGAACTTGGTTGGATGAATAAAAAGTATTTTATCAACGATTAAAAATTTTAACAAGATATATAAATATATATATGGAAAGTGTGATCTAATAGTAGGAATTTAAAAATAAATGTTATTATCCAAACGCTCGTAGTCGAATGAATATGATATGTAAGTTGAGAACAAAAAACCATAAAATGCTATACGAGACTCAAGCAGATCGGCCTCCACAAGAAACACGTGTGTCAGCCGTTGAACCTTCCGAGAGTGAAAGAGACGCAAGACAGTATGGTGCCATCAATTTAGCTGATCATAACGTTTCAAATGTAGGTACATACATACCTAAGCGATTTCTCGTCAATGAAACAGATGCCTTATATCGCGTGACTGAACACGATAATAATTTGTACTGTTATCGTTAGGGTTGTCGCACTTTGTATTTTCAAACTCCCGTTTATCTTTATCTTTTTTAAATACCGTAATTTTGTAAAAAGTTTTTTATTAAAATTACTGTAGTTTTGGTGGCATACGTGGCAAACAATGACTGAATTTTGTGGACAGTCAAAAGTTTTACTTAACTAAGATCCGCGACAAGCAAAAGAATAACGGAAAATTTATATAATAATGTGTATTTTTAGACTCTACGGAAGACAACCGAAAACTTTTCGGTTGTCTTCCGGAGTCTACTATACCGGAAGATGCCTCGTGTTGGGGCGAAACACGTGTCGTTTACAAGATGGAAAAGTGGTAGTGTGTGTTTGGTGTTGTGTATAGTGGTTTGTGGGTGGATAATTGATGGCCGATTTTCGGTAACTTTTTGGTTCAAGTTCCAAATAAATCCACTACATCCACCAGAAAAACGCACATTATTAATTTTCTGTTATTGTTTTGTTTGTCGCGGATCTTAGCTAAGTAAAACTTTTGACTGTCCACATAGTGATGGATTTCCGCAAAGTAACGCCTGACTCCTGATTAATAATGACTGAATTTATTTATATCGATCGATATTATAAATTTTATTTCCTCCTACCCACATTATTACTGAGAAAAATAGTGATAAACTTTTTGGACGATTAAAAAAATGGATACGCTTGTTATAGTAGTTGGTTTTAAAGGAAGAAAAACTTTATTTAGGAATATAAAAGTTCATACGTGACACTTTTTTACAGAAACCTAAATAGAAATTATATTGTACCAAAAACTAATTAAAATCTAATTCTATATAATCAAAAAAAAGTTTTGTTTAGGGGGTTAGGAACGTCACCCATAGATGCAGTGCACCTGCAGTACTATATGCAGTTTGGAAGCGTTGCTGACATTTAAGGAAAGTGTCATTATGCGAATGGGGATGAGAAGGGAGGGGATTTTGGGCATCCGGAACTCAACCGTTTACTGGGCGAAGCGCGGTTGCTGAGCTACTACTCAGACGCCGGTTTTCTTCGGTTTTCTGGTACTTCCCCGAAGCGTGCCAACCCATTCATGCTACAGACAAATAATATGCCAGTGTTGACAAAGTATTCGTCTGCAGCGTGTGTCCACCACTTCTAACAGTTCTAAAGTGTATTAATGGAGTCAGGCGTTACTTTGCGGAAATCCATCACTATATGGACAATCAAAAGTTTTACTTAGCTAAGATCCGCGACAAGCAAAACAATAACAGAAAATTAATAATGTGTGTTTTTCCGTTGGGTTTAGTGGATTTATCTGGAACTTAAACCAAAAACTTACCGAAAATCGGCCATCAACTCTCCACCCACCAACCACTAAAACTTTTGACTGTCCATATAGTTCTAAAGTGGTTAAAATGATTCGTATTCAGCGTATGCCAGTATTTGAGAATCCATTAAGCAGTACAGATAAAAAAGAAAAATGAGTTTTGAGTTACCTGGGAATAACTTGTATTTCTTCACTCGCCGTACTGAGCAGATGGTTTAGCAATGGTGATGCAAGAAATATCGTGCTGGTGTTTCTGCTGCCCGTCACGATTCTCCAAGAATTTTTCATCAGTCGCTCTTTGATGTTGTGACAGCCCTGGCCAAGAACTACGAACACGTCCCTTTAACCGCGGCCTAACTTACATCCGCCCTCAATCGATTCACGTAAATACGTTTCGACAAATTAGTACAAATAGGGTTGTTATGTATCATGAAACATCAATAAGGGACTGCTAGTTCGATGTATCGAGCCATATCGATAATTTAAAAAAAAAGTTGTACTACATATATTTCAAAGGCCGGCCTGTACACACACGGTGTTTCGCCTAAACACGAGGCGTCCTCTTTTTTATGGCGTTAGATTCCAGATTCTGATCTTTCCTGTCAGGCCAGGCCATTTTGTTATCATTATTAATGGAGTCAGGCGTTACTTTTCGGAAATCCATCACTATATGGACAGTCAAAAGTTTTACTTAGCTAAGATCTGCGACAAGCAAAACAATAACAGAAAATTAACAATGTGTGTTTTTCCGTTGGGTTTAGTGGATTTATTTGGAACTTAAACCAAAAACTTACCGAAAATCGGCAATCAACTCTCCACTCACCAACCACTATACACAACACCAAACACACATTATCACTTTTCCATCTTGTAAACGACACGTGTTTCGCCCCAACACGAGGCATCTTCAGGTATAGTAGACTCTACGGAAGACAACCGAAAAGGTTTAAGTTCCAAATAAATCCACTAAACCCAACGGAAAAACACATATTGTTAATTTTCTGTTATTGTTTTGCTTGTCGCGGATCTTAGCTAAGTAAAACTTTTGACTGTCCATACATTTTGTTATCATCAGACCAACTATTGTCCTATTTCCATATGTATTTTAGACGCTATTCAAGAGCATTTTCGATTTTTTTAAGATGTCTACAAATAATCTAAGAAATTTTAAAAGAAAAATACAACTCGAAGATGAAATAGATTGTAATGGACTCATTCTTCATTATAAAAATACTACCCCCATGTATTTTCCAATTATAAATCCAAATAGCGCTGAAATAAATTCTCTATTTGATTTATATTTAGAAGTCTTCGTTAGTAGACTCCAAAAATAGCTGGCGTTAAAGTAAATAATTGTCATTTTCTTCAATTACAACATTTAAGCGGACCTACTCTTATTGCGGGGAGATTGTCCACGATTTCATATTTAAGTAGAAAATTGGAATGTTTTTTTTTTCTTTTAAACATCTAATTATCCTACATTAGCATAAACTGCTCCATGGTTTCATTATCTACGAAACTGTGTTTTAATTTTAATTGTTCGCGGTCGCTCTTTGATGTCGAGTAGGCGGCGTTTTGAGGCGAATCCTGCCTGAAGGCATTTGATCTATATAGAGCTGAGACTCCGAAATTTTTTGTAATTTTTACTATAAACTTAATTATCTTATATAACGAAATTAGTACTAACAGTTACCTTTTTAAAGTTCAAAGATATTATTTATGAAGTGAAAACTTCTTTAGCAGTGTTGTGATTTGAAACACTATGAAAAAAAAGCGACACTAAAAAGAGACAAGCTATAGGATATATTTCGTTCCTTCTTTATTTCCTTCTCCCTCTTTCATTACCTTCTTCTGCAACTAACATTCTCATCCTTACCGTAAAGAAAACGAAGCATTGCAGACGCATTTTCAACGCACCACCACTCTGAAGAACCAGCTACCTTCGGCGATCTTTTCTAACCGATACAACATTGGCACCTTCATAAAACAAGCCTACACATACCTAGAAGGCCATCAACACTTCCGTGACGCGGTGTTACGGTTGCCTATGGGCGGCGTTAATTGCTTTCCATCAGACGGCAGGCTTACTCGTTTGCCCTCCTATGCCATAAAAAAAGAGATGCGTCGTTTCCCGTTGTACCGCAGACGTTCACGAGTGGCAATGTTAGAGTTTCTTAATGTCAAGTGACCGACTTGCTCATTTGCCTATCTTTTTTATGGGATTGGAAGACAAACGAGCAGGCGTGTCACCTGATGGAAAGCAATCAACGCCGCGCATAGACATCCGCAGTACTATACGTATTGGAGAAGCGTTGCCGGTCGCAAACCCGCTCGCACAAGCGGTACCAGAGACCGGCAGGCAGTCGCCCCGAGAATAGATCCCCCCCCCCCGCGAAAACGCGCTGCGCGGAGCTTAGAAGGCCAGCGTTATTGTTGTTCCCTACTCCGGAAACAATAACTCGGATAACGCCATGTTGTAACAACTCTATACAAATACCGTAATTGTAATATCCGGAGGCGTAATACCTTCCTGCGTTATTGGCCACGATTAGACGCTCCCTTCCGCCTCGTGCCCCCATCCCCCTTAATTACATACTACACTGGGTAATTGGTGGAATTCCAGTTTATGGTGTAACTGGGTATTACAATCTTATGCGGATTTGAACCGACGTCTTCTAACGCTAAGGAAAAAATATAAACTAGTTATACTAAGATGAGAATTTCGTTGATAAGATTAAGAGATTAAAAAATATATTCTATTCTTTCATTGTTCTACATACATACAATGTTCATCCTTCAATAAGATTTTACATACATACATACATACATATCGTCACGCTTGTCTCCCGTAGGGGTAGGCAGAGACCACAGACCTCCATCCGCTACAATCCCGGCACACCTTCCTTGCTTCCTCCACACTCATTCATCTTTTCATCAATCCTTCCTCTCACATTTATTGTAGTGAAACGGCTCTGCGTTAGTCGCTTCTCGCCCTCGTAGGAATCAGGACGTGATGGATGACGAACTACGTCGTCGTCATTTTTTAACAAATTAGGTTTATTAAAATTGCAAGCCACGCAACCATTGGCACGGCAGACCGTGGTTTGGCGGAGAGGAAGGGAAAAGAATAGAGAAGAAAGCAAAGTACAGGGGAAAGGAAAGATGAATTTAGACAGGATGATAGGGATATGATACTACCACAACGGAAGACTAGAACTGATACGGTAGTAGCTCGAGAGGCCGGGGTCGCGTACCAATACCATAACTACCGGAGAAGCGGCTAGAAGTACCTTTACTCCCTGACCTATAAAAAAATAACATGTATATTTCGGATATATCAATTGGCATAACGCATGAGTTACGTTAGTCACTCTACATTGCAACATAAAAAAAAATAAAAATCTTCTACCCGTATAATTCGGGGCAGCGCTAATTAGTCCGAGCTTCACGCCAGTTAATTTAAGATTAATTAACACGGACCGTGAGGGTGCTCGCTTATCAACTGGAGCGAAAAGGAAACTAAATTTTCACACTGATAGTTTGTGCTTGATTTTATTATGTTCCCATATTATCCGTAAATTTTGACGTGTTGGATGGACCATTTTTCAGTTCCAAATGTTATATTCATACGCGAGTCAAAATAGTTGAAATGATAATCCAATTAAAAACTAAATTTATTTATAACGTTAGATTTTACAAAGTTAATATATTTTACATTTATTAAATCTCACTAAAAATAACGTCTTCTAGTCCCTTCATTTGTAAAGTTAAGAATTTGATGACTCGCTTTCCTTATGTTCATTACTTCAAAGAATCCTCCATGTTTCTATTGTTTAAAAAATCTTTTATATTTCTTATATTTTTAGTAAAGTGCTTGAGGGGTTTGCTTTGACTCGTGCTATTTATATAAGCTACGAAAACGTAATACTTGATCATATCAGGTAACAATTAGCTATTTTACTGTTGTAATCAGAAAAAGTAATGCTATTTTTAGTATTTGCGAAGTAGTACCAAGGTATATATATAATATATCGATATAAAGTTATATAACAATAGTAATCGATAATCGAATACGTTCATTAACTATTATACACTGCCCACACTAAGGTGACCTGTCAAAATTATCATCCTAAATTTTACAAAGCATAGATAGTGTTTTTACAATTGCGATGAAAGGTTCGTACAGTTATGACTGGCACAAAATATTTGTTAAATTAGAAATAATTTTACGAGGATTAAAAAAAATAATTCACTAATGTAATGGTTCATCGAATCTGCGTTATTACATCTCCAATAGAAACACCTTACTACTCAACCTGCCAGCGCTTAAAAAAATGTTCGTTAGTTTCGAAATTGAGTCGAGAGCGAGGCAGCCCTCGAAATCGCGAGAACAGGTCCTCCGGGGTCAACAATTCACCAATTAGCAGATGTTGGATTTTCATTTTAGGTTTTCCAGGTGTACTGTTTGCTCTGATTTACGGCCTTTTTCTTAAAATAAATATGAAATAAAGTTACCGTAGTTACTACTAGTTAGTAGTTAGTAACCGTAAATCATACAGGATTACATAAAAAGATATTTATAAAGATGGATAGTGATTTTTGAGAAGATTTTTGAAAATTGGGAGCGACTTCTCTTGTCTCAACTCCAGCGTCAACAAAGTCCATAACCGAACAGCCTGAACTGTGAAAGATTGGTTGCCTGACCAGACAATTTGGTATGATAAGCAGACATTTTTTATATTAAGCTTGCAAATGTTCTCAACCACCTCAAATGTGACTTTATGTACATTTAATTATAATATGTATGTGCCATTTCGTTGGATGACTTTGTGTCATATTGTAGGTGGTGATATAATACCGTTGCTGTAGAAATTTTGAGACTTCTGATAAAAAAAAAACGCGACAAGTAGCTTTGACCTTGATATTAATCTGACACTGCCTAAAGAATTCTGCAGAGACCGAAACAGGTAGAAATTTGAAGGGCTGTATGGTAGATGCATTAACACCTTCCAGTCAAACTCTCTTAATTTTCGCTGAGTGGTTAAAATTTTAAAATGTATCGAATTTCTTCGTTAGATTCACTCATATTGAAAGAAAGAAGAACTAATGAAATTAGCTGGAGACAGCGTTTTTTTTTTTCTTTGATGCCAATTAGTTATAACTATTATGCCAGTGTCAAGTAAAATACAATAATATCAAATATTTTGAAATATAACTCGTCAGCTTGTCACGTTACGTCTTGATAAATTTGTGGCTATTCTACCAAAACCTTCTACGGACTTTTTCAGTCAACTTAAAAAGTCACAATACACGCATTCATTTCATATCACTTCACTTATACGCCTTAATCGAACTATATTGTACAACACGCCACCATAATTAAACAATATAACTGATAATAAGATTATAAAAATGAAATAAAAACACAACGTCACTGATGTAAGTTGGCGGGAAAAGTCAAACAACATTTTATTAGTTAGTTTCTTTTTTTTAAAGTAATCTTTTTAATGACACCAAAACCAGCCAATTCCATAGAGTACAGCCAAAGAAATTTTATTGCAAAATTATACATACTTAAGTATATTATATATACTAGAAAACTTTCTTAAGATAATTTCAACTATATTTAATCACTTAAGTACGATGTTTCATCAAAAATAATTGTATTTTAAAAATCCCAATATCTCCACTTGCGTTACGAAATTCCCAAATAACCTTTTTCGGAGCTAATCCTTGGAGACTACCTGGAAATTCAATTTGCTCGAGGAACGTTGCTTTTACAGGCCGGGGGCAGATATTGTTATGTGTTGTAAAGAAAAATTAGGTTTTTACAAAGTTTAAAGAGATCCGAGTTTGGGAAATAAGTTTCCGTTGTTGGCGAATCTCATGAAAGCCGACTCTTAAACATTACTTCCGAAGACTTCTTGGACAAATACCGTTTTCCTCTGGTTATATCTTAGTAATCCTACTAATATTATAAATGTGAAAGTTTGGGAGTATAGATGTATGTTTGTTACTCTTTCACGAAAAAACTACTGGACGGTTTTAGATGAAACTTTACAGTAATATAGGTTATACATCAGTATAACATATAGGCATATACAATTTGTAATGATTTTATGTAATTTTGGTCGTAATATCATTTTACAAGTAAGTAAAAAAAATATATTTATTTAAAATGATCTGTCACGAAACTTAATGTGGCAGACCAAATTTCACGCGAGCGAAGCCGCGGGCAAAAGCTAGTAATAATATAAATAAGATTATATTTGACTAAGATAATTAATGGAGCCAGGCGTTACTTTGTCGAAATTCATTACTATGTATCTAAACTTTTACCTAGCTAAGATCCGCGACAAGCAAACAAAAATAGAAAAATAATAATGTGTGTTTTTATACTGGAAGAAGTGGATTTACGGGGATAAGTAATAAGAACTTAAACTAAATCTTACCGAAAATCCGGCATCTTGCACACGACACGTGTTTCGACTCAACACGAGGCATCATCAGGTATAGTAAACTCTACGGCAGACAACCGATAAGTAATAAATATTTTATATAATTTTAAGTATTAAAATATAAACGTGAATTAGCTTCCCAAACTTTGACACTGGCAAAAAGTTATCAGCTTACGCCACAAATAAAAAAAAAGTAAGTAATATCAAAATACATAAGATTATATTTTTATATTGTATTTATTTGTTATAACAACCATTATAAAAAAACTATGTCGGTGGCAAAATTAGGTTATAAAACATAAGTAATACGAAAAAAATACAAACGATATTCAAGAACTTTACGACCGATTGGCTCAGTGGCGGGGCCCTCCGCTCACGGAGTCAATGGTCGCGGGTTCGATTCCCGCATCGGAATAAATATTTATATGGATTTATAAATGTTTATTCCGCGTCTGGTAACCCCCCCAATCCGCATTTCCTTTCCTGCCCCTTCCTTTCTTCTCTATCCTTTCCCTTCCTCTTCGCCAATCCAATTAGTCTGCCGTGCCAATGGATGCGTGGCTAGGGGCGAGCCTAGTCGAAAGCGTGCCGATCGTTCCGGGATCGGGCTCCCCCGGGGACTATGGTGCCTTACCTCAGCATGCAGGGCTCTGCTGGGGCTGACCTCCATCCTCCCTTGCGGCTCGTGGGATTCACTAAGACGAATTTAATATACCTAATTTGTCGAAAAATGACGGCGACGTGGTTCGCCACCCGTCGCGTCCTGATTCTCACGAGGTGAAAAGCGACCAATGACTAGCCGTTTCGATGCGATGAATGGCAGCGGATGGAGCTCTGTGGTCTCTGCCAACCCCTGCGGGGGGATAGGCGTGAAAATATAAAAAAAAGAACTTAACACAGAAGAGAAGTGCGGGTTTTATTTTTTTAAACTAATTCGTCCAAATGTTGATCGCCACGTCGGGCACACTCTTGGAATCAAGCCACAGTAGTCTGTGCAACTCACTGAAGTAGTGACGTGAGGATACCGTTAACCTGGCGTACCAGAATAGGTTTTGTAGTAACAGCCACGCCGCAGACGAATACTTTGTCAGGAATGGCATATTATTTGTCTGTGGCACGAATGGGCCGGCTCGCCTGGGGAAGTACCACACTCCCGAGAGAGAGAAAACCGGTGTTTAAGTGATAGCTTAACTACCGCACTTCGTCTTTTTTTATGGGATAGAAAGACAAACGAGCAGGCATTTCATCATCACATCCGCAACGCCATAGGCGGTGCAGAAGCGTTGCTGACCTTTAAGGAAAGTGTCATAATGGGATTGAGAGTGGGAGTGGGAGGGAGAGGGTGTTGGGCCTTCGGAATTTAGCCGCTCACCGTACCAAGCGTGGTAGCGTCGGGTGAGCGGTTGAATTCCGAAGGCCCATCCCCCCTCCCCTTCGCATAATGACACTTCCCTTAAAGGCCGGCGACGCTTCTGCACTGCCTATGCTACTGCGGATGTTTGTAAGCGGTGTTGACTGATTTCCATCAGGTGACACGCTTGCTCGTTTGCCTTCCTATGTCATAAAAATACGATATTTTCTATTTGTGCTGATATGGTAGTCGGATGTGTTTCAGACTTTATTTCTGAGTTACTTCGACAGAAAAACGTCTAAAGGGGTGGGATCTGTTGACCTTGATGGCCAGGGGGTATCACCGAAACGGCTTAGTAATTTTTTAGAGGAAACAAACTGTGTAGAAGCTTCATGGTCTTTCTAGTAAAAGGTGTGGCTTCATTTTGTTGAAATGGCTTGGAGACATTGGGTTCTCTCAACATCGGCGGAAAATAATCATTATTCATGCGATAATTGATTATTCGACCTATAACCTAATTCTCCCATCGGACACCCAAGGAACAAATGAATTAATGAATCAGTAATCTGAGAAAGACGACTATAGGAGCAAATAGCATTACACGGGTAACAGCGTACGCCAAGCGTAAGCTTATGGGAATATAACTCAATTTTGGGAATTTTTAATGTCCAGCTATAGGCTATAACAGTCCAAAATGGCTAATCATTGCTTTATTATATATATGTATCCCAAATTTTAATAACGACCGAATCGGAAGGTCTGAACACGGACCTGCCTAATGGAACCTATTATACTCCATCCAACTTCACCTTATAATTGTCATAAATAAAATAAAATAAAAATAAATAAATTATTAAGGTATTAAAGACATAAAAATCAAAATGCTATGTTTCCAGTGAATTCCAAGCCTTTGACCTTCGACGAGGTCTACAATCAGAGTTCACCAACCAACTGCACGGTCTACTGCGGCGGTCTCACAACCGGCTTGACTGAAGAGCTGATGCAGAAGACGTTCCAGCCTTTTGGCACTATACAAGAGATCCGAGTCTTCAAGGATAAAGGATACGCTTTCGTCAGGTAGCTTTTAAATCTCAAATTGTACATATATTTTAGAAAAAAGGTAAATGCCTTTATCTTATTTCACCACTTTCATTACTTGTATTATTAAAATACAAGTGATGAAACTGGTGGAAAATTCGATATAAGGAGGACGAGAACATAGTAGATCCAATATTATGAAAGAACTATCCAATGACACGAAAATAATTTTATAAAAAAAAATTCTATAACCTGTCTATAATATATCACAGTGTCGCTACAGCAAATTATCTTTTTAGTACCGTGTCCATCCAAATGATCCAACGGAAGATATTATTTATTTACTTGCTATTAGCTATAAGACCGCGATAGCGATAAGCGATTTAGATTGTATGAAATCGTAAAAAAATATTAATATTTAATAACATTAATAATTCTTTATTTGCATATAATGTGAGGTGTAACAAGATGAAAAAGACTTTTAAAAGCCCCATCACATTACCACTTATGGCGTACAAATTTCATTAATTATTTATTTATAATATCAACTCTATACAAACTATATACACGTATAGATACATAGAGATCTAAATACATAAGTCGCTTATGGTTGCAAAACATTAAATTATTAATAAACTGTTACATTGTCATTAAACTTATAATTGATTCATCTATTACATACATTCGATCCAACTTTTAAAGCAAAAAAGTCCTTAGTATTATAAATATTGCCATCTATAAGCCATATATAGTCTTTTTTTTAATAATCTTGCGTTCAATTGTTTTAATTCATGAGGTATATTTTTGTGGATGCGTATACACATGAACAGGCAGCTTTTCGAAAATATTAAAAACAATATATAGCATGTAACAGACGTCATATGAAATAAGTCTATCCTCAATTTTACAAAATCAGCACTATCCCAAATGTCACCGCACCTTTGAAAAAACGACGAAAGAGGGGGGGCCCTCTACCCCGTCCCTCCAATTCGTACTTCCATAATGACACTTTCCTTAAAGGTCGGCAACCCTTCCACACTGCTTATGGCGCTGCGGAAGTCTATGGGCTGCGTTGATTGCTTTCCATCAGGTGACACGCCTGCTTGTTTACGTTCCTATCCAATAAAAAAAATACGTTACCGGGCTTTGAGATATCAGTAGGCCTGTTTTCGTGCCTCCCTTTGGGACTATGTTAAGACCTGATGACATTAACCTTTGTTTTCCAGGTTCTCTACCAAAGAGAGTGCAACACACGCCATAGTCGCAGTCCACAACACAGACGTCAACGGCCAGCCGGTGAAATGCTCGTGGGGGAAGGAATCCGGAGATCCTAACAACGCACAAGCTCAGGGACAGGTCAGCAAATAAGTATATAATAAAACATTTCACACTCATAGCCTCAAACTGGTAATTCCAGATCTAGAACGGGTTCATTAATACATTTCTATAACATAGTATTAATAAATACATTTTATTTATTTAATATTTTTGTACTTAACAAATAAAACTCATTTTGGTCGTATGGGAAGGAATCCGGGGATCCTAACAATGCACAGACTCAGGGACAGGTCAGTAAATAAATATATAATAAAATATTTCACACTCGTAGCCCCAAACTGGTGATCCCAGATCTAGAACGGGTACAATAATGAATTCATATATCATAGTATTTATATATTCATTTTTTTTAATGTTTTTGTACTCAACAAATAAAACACATTTTGACTTTCAAACAGTAGCAATGGCGCCGTGACGTTTCATTCATGTTATTAATATTCATTATTATATTCATTTTGTCATTTAGTTGTTATCATAATTAATAAAATAATTACATGCGTTTTATTCTTTTGGCAAATAAAACACATTTTGACTTTCAATACTGGCGATGGCGCCATGGCGTTTCATTCATGATATTAATATTCATTTTTCATTCAGTTGTGTTATCATAATTAATAAAATAATTACATGCGTTTAATTCTTTTGGCAAATGTCTTTCAATCAGCGAATATTTCATTTATTTAACATTAAGTCCTATTATTAATAATTCACTATATGCATTATATATTTTTGTCATCTGCAAATGAAACACATTGACTTGATGTTCAAACACATCAAGTCAATGTGTTTCATTTGCAGATTTGATTCATGTCGTTTCATTCAAGTGATTTACATTTTGTCATTACATTCATTTCCATTTAGTCCTGTTATCAGCATTAAAAAATTTATCACGTGCATTCCATTTTTTCGTCATCTGCAAATGGAACACATTTTGGGGTTCAAAGAGCGGCGATTCGTGGCGTTTTATTTATGTCATTGACATTTATTATTGCACTCATATTTTATTTAGTCCTGTTATCAGCATTAATAAAGTCATTATATGCATTTCATTTTTTCGTCATCTGCAAATGGAACACATTTTGGCGTTCAAACAGCGGGGATTCATATCGTTTCATTTATGTCATTAATATTTATAATAAATGTTTTTTTCGTCTAAAAATAAAACACTGATTTGACTTTAAGACAGTAGTGATACATAGCATAGATTTAATATAATATCTTTGTCTTCTGTTGTGGTAGTATCATATCCCTATCATCCTGTCTAAATACATCTTTCCTTTCCTTTCTTATCTATCCTTTTCCTTTCCTATCCGCCAATCCACGGTCTGACCTGCCAATGGGTGCAACTAGGGCGCGAGCTTAGCCGCAAGTGTGCCGATCGTTCTGAGATAGGGCTCTCCCGGATACTATAGTGCCTTACCTCAGCATGCGGGGTCTGTCGGGGCTAACCTCCATCCTCCCTTGACGAATTATAGTAAACATAATTTATTAAAAAATGACGGCGACGTGGTTCGCCACGCGTCACGTTCTGATTCGCACGTAGGCGAGAAGCGACTATCGGAAAGCTATTTCGCTACGATGAATGTGAGAGGAAGGATGGATGAGTGTGGAGGAAGCAAGGTAGGTGTGCCGGGATCGTAGCGGATGGAAATCTGTGGTCTCTGCTTACGCCTACGGTAATTAGTGTAAGTATGTATGTATGTATGTAATATAATATTCATTTTTTTGTTATTATTTTATTTATTTCCGATTTCACACAACTCCATTAAACATTTAATCCATTTGGGACCTCTTCGTTATATTATACTACACTCGATGATGGGTCTAAAAGCTTTTTTATAACCCTTTCGTGGAAGCTATCAGATGACGTTATTAATTTTCAGTAGCCTCGACTTTTTTTCTTGTTTATTTGACCTTGCTATAAGATACTCGCTACTTAATTATGAATTATTGAAAACCATTTGAGATCGGATCAGGACAGACGGCTATTTAGAAATGCAAATTTGACAGCGAGCGTCCCGCTCGGAACTTCTTTCAGATGCAAATAAGCTAATGGACACAGATCTTAGTAGTGTTTATTAAGAGAATACCTAATGTCCATTCGGTTTATGTAGATTGAACGTTATGTTCCTCTTAAATATTAAATAAGAGATAAACAAATTAATAGTAAAGTAAATCTGAGATAAAGTAAAGAACAAACAATGTTCACGGCAAAAAACTTCTATAAAATTCACTAACACACAATATTTTTAATAATTGTAATCCGTCTGCTTCGCAAGCTCAGAATCGTCCAAAGCGCTATTGAGGGAGCTATGCTCGGAGTTTCTCTAGTAGTTATACATGATTCGCAATGAAAAAATCCGCCAGAGAACCAAAATCACCGACATAGTCTTCCGAAGTATATACGAAAGTAAAGTGATAATGGACTGGTAAAAATTTGTCGAAGATCCGTCAACCGCTGGAGTAGATCAGTGCTGGAGTAGAGACCGCGTTTTGGAAAACGTAGTGTGGGACGCTGGCTGGCTAGATGATGCCATGTTCTACGCAGAGCGATTAGTAAAGACTAGATGCGTAAAGCTGAAGATAGTCCTAGATGGCGTTTCAGCGGGTTCAGACGCCGGTTTTCTGCGGGAGTCTGGTACTTCTCCGGGCGAGCCGACCCAATGCCGTATCGTATTGGTGAGTGGAATGAAATTTCGTGAAAAATTTGCCATACAATATCGCATCGCGTACTCATGCAGAGCGTATAGATGAAAATAATATGCTCATTTATTCAAGAGATAAACTAAAAGCAGTTAAAGCAAAGCAAGGTAATATTCCTAAATGTATATAGCTTAGAAAGAATAACTGAATATGTTTAGAGTAGTCTCTATACTATAATGAATTGTGAATGAAAGACGGTTACAACAAAGGGATGCCTGCAGATTTTCGTCCCGCCATTTCTTGCCCGAGAAAATAAACCTCATTACGGAACACTTGGAAAAGGTTCATTTTTAACAGGCCGTCGTTTGACAAAGTAAATATAAATTTCTTGTGGCGAATAGACAAGAATTTCGATTTGTTTATATGCAACGAAATAAAAACATAGTTTTTAAAATATTTTTTCATCTTAAGACATATGCTACTAAATGAGGCAGTAATAGAAATACAAAAAAAAAGGCCGAGCATCTGGTGGCCCAACTCAATGTAATGTAATTAGAAGAAAAAAAGTAATTTTAAATAAATAGATAATTTCTTTCTAGCTCGGCGGCACAGCATACAGCCCGTTCGGGGCGGCGTACACGGCCGGAGGCGTACCCCCAGCTTCCTACTGGTACAACACGTATCCCCAACAACTTGGCGGCTTCCTGCAGGGCGTGCAAGGAGTCCAGGGTTACTCCTACGCGGGACAGTTTGCTGGCTACCAACAACAATACATGGGGTAAGGTAGAATGAAAAAATCATTGTGTTTCCAAACACAAGTCACAAACTCCTTATAAATTTAAAAATAGAATCGCTTATTTGCTACACACCATTTTCAATTTCTACTATTAATTCACAATCTCCCTATTTATGTATATATATATATATACATATATATATTTTTATTGTAGCTATATTTTTATTCCTTTTACTGTAGCTAGTCGAATTACGGATGGTGTATATATATATATATATATATATATATATATATATATATATATATATATATATATATATATATATTAGGGCGTTTAAAAAAAATTCTTTCTCGGAACCAGGCTTAAAAGCTTATACTTTGGGCAGAAACTCATTAGGTGAAGTAAATAAATACAATAACAACGTCATGTAATTGTACGCGACAATATTGTATTTTCAGAATGGGTGGAGTTCAGCTACCGTGGACGCTCGGTGGTGGGGTTGGTGGCGTGGGTTCCGTGGGGGGAGTGGCCGCCATGTCCCAACCACCACAGGTGTTGCACTACCCGGTCCAGCACTTCCAGGTGCAGCCCGTAAGTATCATCTAGCCGCTACGAGTCACGTTGACAATCTAACCTGGATGCAATAATCAACGAGGTTCTGATGATCGACGTAGATTTTCTGGTCGTCTATATCCCTGCCTTATGTTTGTATAAATACCATCCCGTTATTGAGAGAGAGAAAAGTAGGTAAAATGGAAGATATCTGCGGAGTTTATTTCGCGGACTCTTCTCCACTCAAAAGAGTTACTGATTACAAAATCATATAAACAACGTATGGATAACTGAATGTATTTTATGTGAAATACATAAAACATTGGTATTGATTTATTCTTTAATTTAATTTAAAAGATACTTTCATTTAATTATTAATAATTCATAAATCATAAAAGCTACGTATGAATGTTCTTGATTCATACGTAGCTTTTATGATTTTATAATGTGATTCATTTGAGCTGAGAAGAATCGACATACAAAAACTCTGCAGGTGTCCTTTATTTTACTTGCTTTTTCTCTTAATTACAAAGTATTGATACATAAATAACAAACACAGAAGACAAGAAAAAAATGTTTATTTGCAAAAAAAAACCAACTGGCCTCCACAAAAGCACTAATTCTCCAATTCAAGAACAAAAACCATATACGAGATTAAAGATATTGTATGCAAGATTTTCTAATTTTTCCTTAAATGCAATAAATGTTATATGTAACCAATTACGCAGTATTTTAGTAATATTTGTTCTATATTTTTGTTCCGTCAGATCGGTGAAGACGAATGGCTGGCTCCGAGCCTCCTAGTGTGAGGCCAGCGCGTCCCCCCGCCCGAGCCTACCTGCTGCTGTTTACACAAAGAGTGGATGTGAAAGTGTTCTTAATGGATGTTGTGACATTTCCACGTATTTTTTTACATCACACATATTTTGTTACATCACACTTATTTTGTTACATCAAACTTATTTTATTTTAAAATTATCAAATTTACAATATTGATATTTTAAATCACACATTTCAATCAATTTATACAATTGGGACGATGATATTTGCCTATATAGCGTTATTTCTTTTTGTTACATTCTCGTTTTTTGTTACATCATCATTTAGTTAATTTTGATAATGCAATTTATATATATTTGTTATTTGAAAACACGAACTGACTGTTTTGTGTGTTGTCTGTTCTAATTAAACTTGTTAATGTTTATTTATATAATTTATGATTCATAGAATAATATCGAAACTATTTATTTTTTGAGGAGTGAATATTAACTGAGGCAGCAGGCTTAGGATTGTGCGCGGTATATCAAAGGCTAAAAGCCCGAGATTGTTTTACGGAAAATGAGAAACTATGACCTTTGCAAGGTCAATGTAACTTGTTGTATGGAGCAAAATGTGAGTCACACTTAACGAAAGATACATTTCTACCGCCGCTTATGACCGCATAATAAATGCGATTATATTAAAATATAAATTTTAGAGAATATATAGTAATTTCGGATATAAGATTAATGACATGTAAGCAATAGGTTAACGTACGTAAACTGGGAGATGATTTCTTGGTGAATAAAATTTGCAATGGGAAATTTTATGCGGATGGATGATTTTGAGGAGTGGTGATATGGTACCAAACATCTGTTAGCACAAGTGTAGACTAAGTTTAGCGGAAAAAAATGTAGATTTTTGGAGACATGTTTAGTAGGAACCCTAGTTGAAACGTAGGCATGGGTTACATCATTGAGTGAGAAGTTTTTTAAAACAATTTTATATCCGACAAGAATGCTAGGTACGTATAAGAAAATAGAGATTAAAACTATGAATATTCGAATGCTATACAAAGAGTTTCTAGTCATATTTTTTTTCTCGTTAGCTTTATTTTTTCCGAATCGAGACAATGCCAAATTCAGACCCGTAAGATATAAAGGAAAACATGATTAACTAATAACTACTGTTATAAAAATGGTTGTGTCTAAATATTAAAGAACACTTAAAAAAGAACTTTGTGGAAAAAATACCGAAACGTAGGGAAATATTAGATTTATTTATTGGATAAGTGAAAAGAAAAATATTTATTGCATAGATGGTAAGGAGCATAACCTTTTACTGTAGCTAGTCGAATTACGGATGTGTGTATTGATTGTACTGTGCTCTTCTTGTTTCTCCTGTGTTACATCTGACTCTATGTTAAAAATCGGCCGTGTTAGTGGTTTCAAACGAGAAACAATTTTCGGCTACATGTGTTTCGTACGCGGCTGAAATGATCCGATCGCTCACTAACATTGAAGTCTGTAGTACCAAAATGAATGTCTTTTTTGAAACTTTTTTAAGGCATCGCGTCTTAATGCGTCCGCCTGCATGTTCTATATAATATTTTGTAAATGATGTATTTTATATATTATATTAAAAATGATTATCGTTTGTCTGTCCTAGCGCGTTCGTTTCTCCTTAGCGTTTTTTCGTTTTGTGCGTGTAGATGAATAAAACTTGTGAGACATATCGCTAGAAATTATTATAAGATATTTATATATAATAATACTACATTATATTAGTTGATTTCAGCTAAGGAATGAATTGTTAAGTCAATTTTGGACATCCAGTCAATCGAGAAAGGTATATTAACGTGTTTTGACTTAACACACAAAATATACAAATGTATATGTAATGTTATATATATTGTCATATATGCGTGTACGTCTATAATTTGTTTTGTAACACATTGGAAGCAAATATATTGCAATGCGTTGCCACTTAATGTATTTTGTGAATTAATCAAAACACGCCAAGAGGTGCAACCTCTTTCAAATTGAAAATATCACAAGATAAAGTTTGACAGAGTTTTAGATAGTCAAATTTAGTTATAGTGACGTATAATGAAGCTAGAATGTAGGAGGATTATGATAATTTTATGCCTATAATCGCTTCAAATAGGAAATATAGTAAGTTAAATACATATATATCCAATTAGATGTAAACCACTGCCGGGGAAGATGCTTTCAAGAACTCGCCCGCAATTAAATTTTAAGTTAAAGGCACGAAAGGTGGATCCGGTCGCCTTTTGGGTGAGTTTGTGCGAATTTTGCCCGTTGAAAGCGTCTATTTCGTCAGTGCTATCATAAGATAAACATATATACAAGCCGACCGTTTAATGTATCGGACGTACTCGTCCGAATTTCTCGTAAGACGCGTCGTTGCCTTCGTCTGTTGCTATACTTCCTTCGTCTACACATATAGCCGCTAAACATAGTGTAAGTTTGGACGCAGCGTCGCTGGCTCCACGCAACGCTGGCTAAGATGAACTAACTATCTTTGAAGAATAACCATTATAAAATGGATTTATAACATGTTAGCTAGGTAAATTGCAAGATATATTTAAATTGAATTATATATACAAAAAAAAAATATTGTGCAAAAAAAAAATAACATTGACGATATCGTTTTAGATAGGTAGGCTATTGAATTTTTGAGTGTTCCTTGTTTGTTGTTTTTTGAAGTTTTTTTTTTTTTTAATTTTTCATTTAGTCCATTCCATTTGGCGTTAAGGTGTAATTATATATAATTTTAAGTCCCAAAGGATAACACCAATATATTTAAATCCTTGACGTTATTGTAAAGTGTAGGAAATGAAGGCAAACGGTCCTTTTCTATCTCGAGAACTCATTCAATTGCCTTATTGATGAAATGTTTACTCTTGGACAATTCGTTCGGCAAATTTATAGAATTCGTAGAGTGTTTGGATGGTGCATTCAGAAATACGAGTAAGAACATTCAATTTCATGTAATCTTAATTAGAATCTTAGAAGCTACAATAGTTCACTTTATCTGAGCTCTCCCATTTATTACAATACTCTACCAATTTTGATCGAGCTGGTCAATTTTATATAAATACTTATAATTTATTATGAAGTATAGATACAGCCGTTCATCGAGTGGTTTAGTTATTCGGAAAAGAATGTAACATTGTACCGATTACTTTTGTCATCAGCACTTATGATAACTAAAATAATCAGTAAAATATTTTAATACAAAATTATAACAATGTGAATATTATTGACGACCAATTGCATCAGCGACACGGAATCAATAGTCACGGGTTCGATTCCTGCATCGGAATAAATATATTTTATGGCCTACAAATATTTATTCTCGAGTCTGGGTCCGTTCTTTCAGAAATGGGAACGCCCATGCTCAGCAGTGGGACATATATGGAATGAGAAAAAAATATATATTTGTTATCAGTAATAGAATATAACATTTTACAGATTTACTTCAGTCGTCAGGTATAATATTTCAAGTAATCGTATGATATAACAACGTACATGTTATAATGAAAGTTTATACTGATTACTTTTATTACATATAAAAGAATATATAAAAACATTTGGTTTATTGATAAATACTCAAAAGCAATTAAATTCATTCCACCAAAATAGGATTAGGGCTGTAGAGGAGTGACCTCATTTTTCATATCAAGTCCAAAGTATCAATATAAAGAACAACGCAAAGTATACACACAGAACTTTCCACGTAAAAAAATAAACTTTATTTATATAGATGTACACAACACTAATATTATATTTCACTTGAGGGTTATAGCTACAGATATACTGCTATTACTATAGCATGTTGCTGACGCGACTCACAAAACTTTATCCATCCATGAAGCGTCCAACGCACACATCTACAATCGGGTGTATACAATGTGTAGGCGTGATGCGTGTACATAGGCAGCTGCGCGCGCATTAACTGTGTTTAAAGTATCTCTATAGCTATATACTTATAGCTATAGATATATCTCAAGCATTAGCATGTTTCTGACGCAAACCCATAGATTTTTTCCCTACCCAGAGTCGTGTAACGTGGCTACAGAAGTTTTTACTTCAAAAATATATTTATTTTACACATGTTAATACCGGTAAATATTTTGAAAGCACCATTCCAAGCACATCGCGTGCCAAAGTCTTACTTTTTTCATGTCATTTCTAGATGTCTCGTTAAAGATACTGTCTTTCCTGAGATAAATTATAACACCAATTGTTCATACTTTAGCGAATAATCCTCTAAGAGCGATTCTAAATTGAGTTTTATAGCCTTGAATATGTAAATAATAAGTTTTAATGTATTGTATATATCTGAAGGATAAACTGTAGGAGACCTATTACGTCAGCTCACACGTTTAGTATTTTTGAAGATCCTTAATGTCACATCTCTTTCGAATACCGTTTCCAAATACAGCATTGAACCTTAAATTGGCTGAGAGATGACATCAAATGTTGTATCTAAGATATGGTTTTTACTCGAAGAGATCTTACTCAACCTCTAAATAAAATAAATTGTTTAAAGTATTAAAAACTTCTTCGAAAGTAATTATAATAACATTTAAGTTTTAGTTCATTTTCCTTTCTTAAAAATTACTGAAACTGTAATGTCGCAAAAGATATAAATTTTCTTGTAATGAAATTAGTTTAGCCACAAATTGCATGTTATTTGTGGTTTGGCTTCAACATAGTCAAGCGAGTAGACCGATCAGACACGTTTATGAGATGGAAACTATGCATAAAATCTGAAAAAATAACTCAAAATATTATGATTTCTGTATAATAGTATTATATTGAACTATCTGTCAATTATTAAATTGAACCTATTTAAACAAAATCATAATATCAATAAGCTTAAATAAAAAAAAATAATTAAGCGAATTGTATATGGATTTATAAAAAAATATCTGTGGTAAAATAAAATGTTTGTATAATTATTATAAAATCAGATCTTTTTTTTCGTAAACTTTATAAACTCTCAATTACTAGTTATATTGTAAAATTCTACTGCAGAAGTCAGGTGAATTGAAATATTTCATGTACCTTTTAAACCGGCCACAAAACGTGATAAATGGTTACGATTTATTTCATATACTTTTAATTTATTACATGATACTGGCATAAAATTATAAATTATTAATTAACATTAACAAAGAAAATCAAGCAAGTCCCAAATATGTCAATCCCCAATATGTCCCAAATATGTCATCCCAAAAATGTCAGGTGCCTACTCCTCAAAATATCCCATAACATATTCAGGGCTGTAAAATAGTAGACTATAGTGAATGTATGTAACATTTACTCAATGTTTTCCGTTCTTAAAATCTAGTAGTTTCCTTTGTTTTAGAAGAAGCTAGACTTTTGATGTGTTGTAGTGTTAAAATGGATACCCAGGTCGCGTGCTTAAGAGGAACATTGTTTTAGTACACGAAAATAGTCAAAATATTTTTTGAGACGTATAAGAATGGATATTTGGTATCCATGTTGTCTTGTAGCTGTTCTTGTTTTGTCCGTTTCGTTGGTGAATGTTTAGGGAAGTCATGTTTTAATGTTGGCTCTTCGTGTTTCATGTTGGTATCTGTAGTTGGTTTTGTGTTGTATTCTCTAGAATTATCTTTACGATACTGTAAGATATATTCGAGATAAACATTAAATGGTTACATTTGATATTTGTATAAAAACACTTAATATTTTGTAACATCACATTCAAATACACTTAACATGTTACAATATACTTTCGTTTTGTTACTGTTGACATCTTGTTTCATTTTCTTAGTTTATTGATGAAGACAGTTTAATATTTGAATATAATAAATATATTAGTTTTAACACGATACTATAAATATCAAATACTTTGATGAATATTAAGATTATATTACTTAATAAAATTTAACAGTAAAAATGTATAATATTTATCTCGAATATTACAGAAACACAGCAATAATTACGCAATAGTGGTGTGTAGTAGATTTTTTTTATTTCTCGTACTGCTAGTTTGTTGTTATCTGTAAAATGATAGGCAGATTGCGGAAACTTTGCCACATATAAAGATACTGCTGCCATTGGCACTATTTTAATCGGCTCCAGTGCCTACGCCTCAATTCTTTTTGGAGGACGTCATTTTCCACCATACATTTTTTTTTTGAAGACGAAGTTATTCATTTAGGAACTGGTAAAATGTACATTCTGATGTTGGAATATATATATTTATATCTGTTTTGCTTCTTTAATAACAACGATTGTATTTTAATTTGTAAATACCATTATATTCTTATAATTTTATTATTTATAGGACCAGAGAGGCAACCTCATCGGCAAAGTTGACGCTGTCGCTTGAATTTATTTAAATACTCTCGTGTGCTGTTGTTGCAAAGCACAAATAAGATTATAAAATGTTTTGTTTTTTTAGTTTATATTCCTAAACGTCCTCCTACAGTGTCACGTTCATTTCGGGTACAGTCAGCATCAGAATTATAGTCATTTTAAGTATATATAAATTTCTATATATAGACAGAAAAATGTGATCATTATTTGCTCATCGTCAACAAATCATTTATAATGAAACGTACGTTTAATTTAGCTCAAGATTCATCATCATAGGCTTCATCTTAAAACAATCTTCGGCAACACGTATCTAGTTTCTGCTAGACACCCTACGCAGATCGTTGATTCGAGCCGGGCGGCGCCCCATACTACGTTGTTCAAGATGTAGTCTCCGTTCCAGAACCTTTTTTAAAAAAGAACAAAGCAATCCATAGACATTTGCGGTGTTATAGGCATTGACGAAGCGAAGATCTCGTCTACCGCAACGGTTGCGTGTACTCCGACAAAATAACATATTCTAAATTGTTTCGAATAAATTTACTTTAACTTCATTAGTAAAATTTTTCAATATTTGATACTTGTGTATTTATTATTTGTTATTTGTAGCTTACCGGAAATTTAATAAAAACTCGGTATGCTCTCACGAATTTCGTTTACTTGTGTTCTCATTTATTATGTACACGAGTATGCGAATTAATACAATGACTAAAGTTTGAAACGGGAGGCTGCCTTCGCCAGCTTTGATGGCATCGGACTGATATGTCATGAGGCCGCAAGGAAGTACAGCGCACCAAACGCGTTCTGGCTCGTACAATTGATTTAAAATTTATATAATGTAGGATTTGTTCCTACACTATCGTGACTGATCGATGCTAGATTATTTTGACACTGTTTCTTTAAATGTATAAATAAAAACTTACGAATATTTTAAATGTCTATATATTTCTGACGCCGACTGTACTTCGGTACTCTTCCTTTTTTCTACCGTCCATGAATGTTGTCAACGTCTAGATGTAGAGAACCGAATCATTGCGCTCGCCCATTCGTTCGTCTGTCTGGCGCACACTTACCATTTATATTGTTTAGATAAAATCTGAGCTTTTATTTTTAAAACGAACAATGTGATCTTACGAACTTACTAATAACGACCACAAAGTGTTAGTGATTTTAACGTACTTTTCCCATTTTGTATTTCTATTAAATATTGACTATCCCTACGCGTCTTGATAATATATGTATATCATTCTAATGTGATATATTTAAGATGTTTACAACTATTCATACGTTAGCCTGGCCGTGAACTGTCTCTTGTAAGCGGTTGAGTTGTTTATATTTTTTGTGAGGGATAGTAAGAATCCCCGACGTGACGGCCAGTAAAAAGGTAGTTCCAGCTTGCGTTTTTACCCCGTTCGGATGTTTTATTCGTAATTGATTTGCGTTTGTACGCTCGCATAAATTTTAGTGAAACAAATAGATTTAAAGGAAATAGTGATTTAAGTATATTAAAATGTAAGAAATTTTCGCTTGCTGTTACGTTTATGACTGTAAGTTAGTATCTTGAAAAGCGTTTCCGAAACATGTTTTTGTTGGTGTGTGAGCTCGGGGTTTAGAGGGAATTTTTTTATTGCAATAATATTTTGTCTTGATTCATTAATTTTTATATGTCCGATATAATAATTCCATTTGTCAATTGAATATATTGATGTCTTGTTATCAGCTATTTCATTTTAAGTCATTGTGTATTATCCTCAAAGTATTACAGTAAGGTTGCCGAACTTTTAGCTTCATGACGGCTCGACTGGGAATGTACCTCAATCTCAAAGACAATGTACTCTTCTATGAGCCTTTGTAAGCCAGATACTGCATCTCTTGCCTACCCTTTCCAACTCACTTTCCTATTCAGTCAAATGTAACAATCCATTTCAATGTTTGGTCTTGCAGATGTCCATGACCGTCGGTCTTTACTTTTCAACAGGTGATCTGCTTGCTTCTGCAGAAAAAATATATAATAAAAAAGTAAAATCTGTAGAAATATTAATTAATTACATCCCAAACATAAAATGATTAGGATAACATTATATGAGTTTGCCTTCCAGCCCGAGATCAGATTTGAAATTAAAACTCAGCTCAGAGTTAGAAAATTCAGATATACCCTTATACCCCTACCTTAGATTTAAAATTTTTTCTTTCTTTTTCGATATTTTTGAAAATTTCGTCTAAACCCGAGTGAACCTGGACATATTTAAATCTATTTCATTTTTAAAATAAACGTTATCGATGAGATGAAAATATACATAGAAATAAATGATATACTCTGTACCTACCTATAGCATATAATATAGTTATAAAACATACATATGACATATAGTATGTAAGAATGATATGATGAGAAATAAAAAATTTAAAAGTAATGTGTTTTATTTATTTCAACCCTTTAAATCCATTTGTATTATTTTATCAACTTAACCCGAAACGTCGCAGATTTTTTAATTAATTAAATAATTACTTAAATTTTAACTAAATGACATAAATATTTTTCGTCTTTCAGAATGCAACCATAGACATTTTTATTAGTTTGATACTGATACTGAAAAGTAACTATTTGTCTTGGTCTTTTCTCGCCAACTTATATTAGTGACGTGTTTTTATGTCATTTTTATAATCTTATATTATTATAAGTTATATTGTTTAATTATGGTGGCGTATTATACAATATAGTACGATTGAGGTATATAAGTGAAGTGATATGAAATAAATGCGTGTATCGTGACTTTTTAACTTAACTGAAAAATTCCATAGACGGTTTTGGTAGAATAGCCACCATTTTATCAAGACGTAACATGTTAAATTGACTAGTTATATTTCAAGAGATATCATTTTATCGTATTTTACTTGACACTGGCATAAGAGTTATAACTAATTGCCATCAAAGAAAAGATAAGAAAAACTATTTGTCTTAGATAAAAGAAAAATATAAAATATTAAAAATGAACATTAGAAAACAATATTAATTGTATATATTTATTTCTAATTCCATTTAAAAGAGTTTATTTTCCATCAAATCTGTGTGATACAGATTATATATAGTATTAGTGATTGCACTTATTTTGTGTTCAATCAATCCTTGAAGTTATTTTTCGTGGAAGGTCCTATTGAGTTTTATACTGTAATCCTGAAGCGTACGCTTTGCGATGTTATCAGAAGCACAATGGAAGGTCCACAGACTTGTTCGTAGCATAGACAAATAGAGGGAAACCTTTTCTTTTTTCCTTCACAAGACCTAACCTCTTCGCATTTTCGCTATTTCATATATAAACAGAGCCACAGTAAATAAAGCTCTACTTTTGTATAACACATTTTTTGCGTTTAGTACTGATTACTACAGACTATATTAGCTGTACGAAAAGCATAATATTTAGAGTACATACACGTGTACCATAAACCTATTGTTGGTTTATATCATTGTGATTTTAAAAAAAAAACGTTTTGTGTCCGTCTTCTGTCCGCTTCGTTCGTTATGTGAAAAAAAAAATTATATATATATATATATATATATATTCGTTACGATAATGAAGAATAATTGACGTATGATATTAAATCTAGCATGTAAGCTGTTATGTAATTTCTATTATTATCCAGTCTGTAATTAGGGTTATATTTGCAAGAATAACTATAATGTAATTTTTGTAATTCCTATGGGTGGTCCATAAAATCATTAGAAAGCGCCATCTACCGTATTTGTTACTTGAACAAATAACAAGAAAGCAAAAAAGCGAATTTTTCCGTAGGTAGAGTGAAATGTCTAGGAAATTAGTTCTATACGCAATAGATAGACGAACTTAAAACTGCCTTGAAATCAAATACCGCTAAATCCTACGCTGCCCCACAGGAGGCAGTTTTCGATACACACTCTCGCTCACCGTACGAAGCGCGGTAGCTAAGCTAACACTCAGACGCCGGTTTCCTGCGGGAGTGTGGTACTTCCCCGGGCGAGCCGGCCCATTCATGCTACAGACAAATAATATGCCATTCTTGACAAAGTATTCGTCTGCAGCATGGCTCTACCCGTTTATTATATTGTGCCTTGAATAAACAAGTTATTTATCTATCAGTTTTTTTTTAGAAAGGAACAGAATAAAACACAGAAGTAAATAAAACTCTATATTAATATAATATAATAATAATATTGTGTGTGTTTCCATAAAATGTAAAATTCATCCTTGCACTCTCCCGTTGTCCCTCCCGTGCGTCGCTAATTTCGTACGTGATCGTGTCGCAGTCGCCCGAGTGTCGCCTGTCTGTCAGTCTGTCTGTCTGTCTGTGTTTCTCTGTCGCGCTGTCTTACGGCTTCAAACGCTTGTAGTTCGCGAGATGGCTGTTTAGATGCTGCGCGAGCTGGTCAGCGCGTACGAAGGACGCCTGCAAGATTTACAATATAACGATTCTTATTATTAATTAACAGCCGAATCTGAAATCAATGAACGATTATCGTACTAATGAGCTATAGAATATGATATATATATATATATATATATATATATATATATATATATATATATATATATATATATATATATATATATATATATATACATATGTATAATATACAATATATATAGTATATTATTATCATCCTGCCATTTATAATGGTCGCAGAATTGGCAACCGTGATTACCATGAGTTCTTCTTCAAAAATTCAGCGAAATCGGCCCATAAATGATGATTTTAGCTTTGTATGGCTGCCATCTTGTTTTCTACCATTTTTCTCCCCCCGAACCATGTGATCGGAGGGCTTATCAACAATGTGCGAACACATGGGTGGGGGGACAAAAAATCCTAAATGGCGGAAAACGAAATGACTGCTATGTAAAGCTAAAATCGTCATTTTTGGGCCGATTTCGCTGAAATTTGGCAAAAGCCGGAAGCTTGAGGGGCCATTGCAATATATATATATATATATATTTATATATATATATATATATATATATATATATATTACATTATCCCTCCATTTAAAATAGAGCTTAGACAACTTTGAATAACATGAGTTTATACAGTCAACCCTCCTTTACCTAAACGCGATTTTATGTCCCACGTATAACACGTGTTTTCCCTCTTACAACGCGGGGATTTCCCAAGTCATATATTTCTGTACTGTGAAATTGATAATGAATTGACAGTTCATAATCATCACTTTGATCGTATACGTTTGCACATCTTCTTCTTATAAAATTAAATTATTTTATTAAGTTTTGGTTCCTAGAATTTTGAGTTTTAGTAACGTAGTAAGTAGAGAAATATACGATCAAACCTATACCTATCGCGTTATAGGAGGGTTTAGTGTATTACATGATTATCCCGCCCGTGTAAAATGGTCGGAGGCTTAGCAACCCCGGTTGCCGCACGCACCTTGCACACGACGCACCGGTAGAGCTGCTTGGTGTGGTTGTGCATGTGCCTGGTGAGCGAGTGGGCGTGGCCGAAGCGCTTGCCGCACTGCGCGCACGCGTGCGGCAGCCGCGCGCTCGCGTCGCCGGCGCCGTGCGCGCACGCGCGGTGCCGCCGCAGCTGCTCGAACCGCGGGAACACGGCGCCGCACTCGCCGCACCGACCTGACACACACACACACACACACAGATCACGCACACGTGTATTGTTACTGCGTCGTTAGTATCTCGCCCCGACTGATCTTCGGCTTGTGCACATTAACCCCTTAACCCTTAATTTGATGTCGTCCGCTACACCAAACACAAACTTTAAAAAAATCCAAGTCTTTCAAATTTGTAATTTATTTATGTCAAATGTCCGCCACAGAGGGCATGTATTTTCTGAAAAAGGGGAAGAACATGATTTTTTAATTTCTTTTTACAAGGTCCTTAAATATCCTAAAACACATATACACAACAATTTAAGAAAAAAAGATTTTTTTTTTTCTGCCAAATTAAGGGTTAACCTACAATGATGAGCATAGCCCGCGTACGATGGTCGAGCCAGAAGTGAATATTACGGGCATAGCTCGCGTACGGTGATCGGGCCAGAAGCAAATATTAGGGGCATAGCCCGCGTACGGTGATCGGGCCAGAAGCGAATATGACGGGTATAGCCCGCGTACGGTGATCGGGCCAGAAGCAAATATTAGGGGCATAGCCCGCGTACGGCGATCGGGCCAGAAGCGAATGTTACGGGTATAGCCCGCGTACGGTGTTCGGGCCACAAGTGAATATTACGTAATTATTTGATATGCATTATAGGCTGATGCAATAATTGTAGTAGACGCAAAATGTGTTACAAAATGTTTATTATACAAAAATCTAAAATCCGAACGCTGCGCGACCTTGAATACGATTTCAGTCCAATATCTTCGAAGCTAAATCGCAGGTTAAAAGGTTAACCTCTTGCCGTGCTCGTTTAGCTCCACGAAACTCAGACCCAATTTGAAAAGAAGAATAAATTAATAGGGTTTTGAAGAATTTTATTTGAAGATAAAAAACCCCCTGAAGATTCCGGGTGTCGCCGTAAGCAGTACGGCAGGCACGCTACAATACTATACTGATACATTCATAAATGTATCACTAATGTTTTAAAACGTTTTAATTGAATACAACGAAACCTTTTATTTTATATTAATTTTTTTTAAAATAAAAGCAGAAATAAATTGTTTTATAATCCAAATGCATTAGTTCGACTGTAGTAAACGTGTCCGATATCAATTAGGGGCGAGATTTGTGTTTCAATTACGAGCTAGTACCGTATTTATTTATTAATACTGAATATACATTTTAACAGAGGTAGAAACACGGTACTGTAGTGGTACATTGATAAATGTATCACTAATGTTATAAAACTTTTTATTTGAATATATAAAAACCTTTTTGAATTACATTATTTTTTTTTAATTCATAATTTAAAATTTGAAATAAAAAAGAAATGTTTTTTTTTTTTATTAAAACAAAAGTATTAGTTCGTCTGACGTCTTTCGATAGACAAGTCACCCATCCGGCATAAGACATCGAGATATAAAATATGAAATGTAAATTGATAAAGTGTGAATAAAGCATGAATAAGATACAAATGTACAGTGAATAGACAAAATAAATTAATTTCATGAGGAAGAATTTCAGATACATCGAAGATAAAACCCCCTAAAGAGCCCGTGTGTCGCCGAGAGCAGTACGGCTGGCACGCTATAGTACAGATGTTTTTAGTTCGGTATCGAGCAAGTAATAAAGCGCAGGAATTTTAAATTTTTTCTCTCGGCTTCCTTACTTCCGTGTGAGTGTCGCTCTTTTTGCCGGTAGCGACTTGTTTTGAATCTATTTACATGATACAGCTGTGTCAAAGCCTATGAGGTCGTTATCTAATTTCTTTCGCGGCCCGCGACACCGCGACTAGCACACGTTTGTGGCCCCTGCGAAAAAGCTTGAGGACCGCTGGCGTATACAATGATGCTAGCTACACTCAGCAATCCGCGCGAGGCGACTGGCAGAGACTGGACGCGTGTAGCCGCAGATCGGGCTAGGTGGCGCGCCTTGGGTGAGACCTATGTCCAGCAGTGGACTGCCGCGGGCTGATATTGATATTGATTGATTGATGCCCACGGATAAAAGTCCATAAGGGTGAGATCACTCTATAACTTCACGTTTTCGAAGCTTGTGGTTAAATGTAAACATTTTATATACAACAATGGGCTGCGGTACGCTTGTATATGATGATGATATTTTATAATCGCTCATATCTAAAATAAAAACGTTCACTCACTCCACTGAATATGGCCATAGACCATAGACCATAGACAATAGACCGACCTGCCCGTTCGTCGGCCGTGTGCGTGCGGTCGTGCGCCGCCAACTCCGCGTCGTCCTCGAAACACTTCCGGCACACCTCGCAGCGCACGGTCATGGAGCCGCGGTGGGCTTCCGCTCTGGAACAATGCGAAATTATCTCGTTTCTACATGAACAGGCTTTCATGTGTATACACGTCTATAACAATATACAAAAGATTATTTAAAAAAAGACTATATGAATGACTGACAGATGGCTATATTTATAATACTGAGGGCTTTTTTGCTTTAAAAGTTGTTGTAATTTTAATGACAATGTAACAGTTTATTAATAAATTAATGCTTTGTAACCATAAGTGACTTATGTATTTAGATCTCGGTGTGTCTATACGTGTATATAGTTTATGTAGAGTTGACGTTATAAACAAATAAATAAATAAATAATGAAATTTATACGCCATCAGTGGCAATGTGATGGAGCTTTTAAACGTCTTTTTCATCTTGTTTCACGTCACATTATGCAAATGAAGAGTTATTGATATTAAAGACGCCTTAGTGGAGGAGGTATATTGTTCCAGCATTTTGTTGCCACCGTACGCAGTAGTCTCACCAAACTCTGCGGTACCACACTGTGCAGTACCACACTCTGCAGTACCACACTCTGCAGTACCACACTCTGCAGTACCACACTCTGCAGTACCACACTCTGCAGTACCACACTCTGCAGTACCACACTCTGCAGTACCACACTCTGCAGTACCACACTCTGCAGTACCACACTCTGCAGTACCACATTCTGCAGTACCACATTCTGCAGTACTACACTCCGCAGTACTTCAATACTACACTCCGCAGTACTACACTCCGCAGTACTTCAGTACTACACTCCGCAGTACTTCAGTACTACACTCCGCAGTACTACACTCTGCAGTACTACACTCTGCAGTACCACACTCGAGAAGACAGATTTCCGGTTGCAACTTTAGTATAATCATATGTGTTGAAAGCTAGAGAACAAGCCTCTGCAAAGTCACACTATCAATTTCTAGTGTCATTTCTTCAAATGAACCAATTTGGTAAATCATCGCGCATCTTTTATAAAATAAAAACGATATTGCTTTTGTATCGGGATAGGAATATACAGAGTATGGCCTACACATGTTGATTTCGAGTCTAACTACCCCACCAATCTGCTTTGGACAAGAGTGGCAGTTTAAGAATCATTCCTCATGAAATAAAGAGGCACCGTCCTCTTAACAATGGGACATATATATATATATATATATATATATATATATATATATATATATATATATATATATATATATATATATATATATATATATATATATATATATATATATATATATATATATATATATATATATATATATATATATATATATATATTAATAATAAAAATATATTAATAATAAAGGCTGTTTACAAACTCAATTCACACATTTTTTTTTAAATATCAGACGAATACTTTGTCAAGAATGGCATATTATTTGTCTGTCTGTAGCATGAAGAAGCCGGCTCGCCCGGGGAAGTACCACACTCCCGCAGAAAACTGGCGTCTGAGTGACAGCTTACCTATCGCGCTTCGTCCGATTAGTGGTTCAGTCCCGAAGGCCCAACCCCCTCTCTTTTCCCCTTCCCCTCCCAAAATGACACTTTCCTTAAAGGCCGACAATGCTTCTGCACTGCCTATGGCACTGCGGATGTCTATCGGCGGCGATGACTTCTTTCCATAAGATGACACGCCTCCTCGTTTGCCTTCCGTAAAAAAAATATATAAAATATTTACTTCCAAAATTCGACGTCTCCCAAATCCACAATTTAAAATTTGATCCAGGTAATAACTAAAGAGTACAAACATTGCTTCTTTTAACGTTTCTTGGTTTATATTTAACTGAAAAATATTCAGTCAGCAACGTAATCCCTCGACGGCGTGGTAAAATTATTTCATTTCTTGTATAATTTTACCGTTTTCTGTTGTTTGTTTAAAAATCTTCTCATTTGGAAAGTATATCTGGAAAATTACGAGGAATCTATTTTGTTTCATGTTCCTTATTTATTATTACATTTTATTTCGAAATTGTTTCGTGTTCGAAATTATGGAATCAGAATGCGGTAGAAATTTTTCTTTTATTTTCTTTGATGGCAATTAGTTATAACGATGATATTGTGCCAGTGTTAAGTTAAATACAATAATATCAAATCTCTTGAAATGTCTAGATAAAATGGTGGTGAGAATCTACATAAATCTTTGATGGCAACCAGTTAGAACAAGTATGCCAGTGTCAAGTAAAATACATATGTTAACATCAAATATCTTGAAATAAATCTAATCAAATTATCACATTACGTCTTGATAAAATGGTGGCCATTTTACCAAAACCTTCTGTGGACTTTTTCTGTCAACTTAAAAAGTCACGATACACGCATTTATTATATATCACTTCACTTATACACCTTAATCGAACTATATTGTATAAAACGCCACCACAATTAAACGATATAACTGATAATAATATAAGATAATGAAAATGAAATAAAAATCAAAATACAACTGATGCAAGTTGGCGGGAAAAAATCCAAAATTTATTTTGTTCTTTACGAAAGAGGTTGAGCCTTTTATTTCTAAATTTTTATTAGTTACTAGCATAAAGTTATCCATTTCTTCCAGTAAGATCCAATAAGAATCCAATCTGTTATTCCAAATCAAACTGCCAAGTGTGAAGCTTACAACAACATCCTTCATTCTCAAGGCAGATAAATATCTAGTATTGCAATAAAAAAATAAAAATCATACTATTATACTTTAGTATATCAAGTATTCTTTTTCAAAGTTTCAAGTTAAAATAAACAGCGTTTATTCCACAACTTTT